>CM039623.1:7330000-7437500 GCA_022457165.1 Juglans mandshurica
AATAACTTTGAATAATAAATGAGACATAATTGAAAAGGTACTAATAAATTTTTTATTGAAGAAGCCCACAGAAAGCCCATGTTTAGTTTAGTGGGCTCAGTACCGGGAACCAATTCAAATATTAAACGGTAGTGTGAGGCAGAGAATTAAAGAAAAAAAAAAGAAAGATAAAAGATATTTACGACCATAAATTGTGTAACTGCTGCGTAATTATTTTAAAAAAATTAGAGACTCACATGAAAAAAAAATTAATTTTTTAAAAGTAAACTTTACTCTTTTTCAAAATGATTACATAGCGTTTACGTATTTCACAATTGTATATAAAATTATTTAAAAAAGAAATCCAATTCATTGCCAGGCTTCCGCTCATAGAATTTAAGAGTCACGAATTAAAAAAAAAAAATACTTAAAAAACCAAGGGACATCTATCAAAGATAAATGATGAGATCCATCATCATTATCATCATGTCACCTAACTAGTTGACTTTCTAAATAAATCGACTTCAACTCTAATAACAAGTAGCAACCCACCGAGAAAAAATCAAATAAGAATAAAGAATTTTGATAAAAAAAAAAAACCAAAAACAAAATATTTCTATAATTGATATGCTAATGTATTATGTATGTGTAATATTTTATATTTCAGCACTTTTTTTTTAATTAAGTAATTGGGATGTTAAGTATCCTTCTATATTAAATTAGTAATAATTTTCTCTCTTACAAGTTACAAATCAATGTATTATAAATGATGAGCTATCAAACATGTAAATATAAAAGGGAAACTTCGTCAAATTTGTTGCCAAAGATCCTATTGGATATTGAGAAAAGTTGAAAATTTCTCTTCCACTCTTAGGGTTAGACATCTTTCGAAGATGAAGATGCAGAAGGGTATGGGATCAGATATTGTGTTGTAATATTAATTATAACACAATAAAGCATGTTACCTTTTCTACTAGATGTGAGCAAAACACTTGGGTTGCGTTTAGGAAAGTGTGTACTTAAAACGTAGCGAGTCTAGTGGCATACAATTCACGAAAAGCAGATTCGTGCATGGCAGTCCAAATCAAGTAGCTTCATGTTTGGGACCACTCACCCCATTTGGCATGCAATTAATCATGGATATTATATGGTCTCACTGACGCCCACAATTATAACTCTAATTAATGTATGTCCCCATTTGCAGCAATAATAATAATAATAAAAAGAAAGAATCCTGAGTGTTTGGGTGCTTCAAGCAATTGAATTTCGAGTTTGCATCTTTGAAATGTAAGCTCATGCCGCGCAAGCGTACCTTAGGAATATTGCGTCTGCTATCCAAGCTTTATATTAGAGAAGAATGAAAAAGAAAGAAAATCTAAAAATGTGTTTCACAATTCGTTTCAGACTAAAGGTTAAATCGACCTGACTAATCAATCCACCAACATATTAATTTGTTAGGATTCTTTCATTCTTTTCTTTTCTTTTTCTAAGCAAACATATTATAGATAACATAACGGTTACAAGATATGGTAGTCAATGGAGTGGGAGGCCCCAACATTCATCCCAAAACAACAAATACAACACAGTAAAAAGAGAAAAAAAAAAAAAAAAAAGGGATCTAGGGTCAATGACTTGACCCCCACCCATGTCTCGCAAGGGGACACCGCTTGAAGAGGTTTTGATACAGACCGAAAACGGTCTGATTAAGCTACGACTGAATGTTGCAGCAAAGGGGCCTGTGCTGCATTTTGCTGATCTGGACTGGCTGTCGGAGTCTTCTACTACCTCTTTCCAATGATCATTGGTTAGGAGAAGCAAAAATATAGGACAGTAGCAAACTGGAGAAGTACAGGATGGTCCAGATCGCCGAAAGAACACCGCCAACTACAGTGGTGGCGCATTGGAGACACGCGCCACACTAGACGAGAATGAAAAATTCAGATCTAGGAGATCTGAAGTCGCTGGCCCTGGAGAAGCCGCACATGGCCCCAAGAGACACCCCTCGTTGCGGAGGTGCGTGGATCTCAAGCGCTAGTTGGGCCGCGCGTGTGACTCACACTCCACTTCGATTGACTTTTTGCTACTGCCACTTGGAAGATAGGCGGTAGGGGAGGCCTTTGGTAGGGTGCGTGACAGTCTTTAAGTTCTAGAAAGTAGAAGATCGACACTCCTTGCTACGGATTGAAAACTTGAAAAAAAATAAAACAAACAGCTACTGGACGTACCAAAGAGGAGGAGGAGGCCCCCCTGCACGGGCAGTTAAGCGACTGGATGCTTAGGTTTTGGTGGGAGAAGGCTCTAGAGAGAGAAAAAAGAGGGATGCTTAGCATACAAATAAGGGTCCTATCTCTTGTTAGGATTCGAATACTTTCGTGATTTTTTCTTTTTGAGAAATACTTTAGACATAAATAAATTTTACAAAAGTAAATCACATTAGATTATAAGTTATTTTTATTGTAAAATAGATATAACATATTATATTAAGTCATGTCCGTTTGAGAGTTTATTTTTATAAGATCTTTTTATATTTATAGCTCTTCTCTTTTTCTTTTTTTGAGAAATGTTATTGTTATTCTAGATTTTGTCATCTCTCCTCACATTTATAACGTCGGTATATTCTAAATGACTGTCATTTAAATGGAAGAATTATGAAGCCACTCAAGAAAATATCGTGTTCTATGCGAATATGGGTGACAAGATTTATGATAAAAATTAATATTTTTCTTTCTTTTTTTCTTTTTCTTTTTGTTGAATTCCTTGCTTAATTATCTCTATTTTAGTAGTCGTAATCGAGTTAAATGGTAGAGGTTGTCACTATCATATTTTTTAGGTCTCATTTGGATTGAAAAACTATCTCAACTCATCTCATCATTATAACTTTTTAAAATTTCCACACAAAATTTTAATAAAAAATTCAACTTTTTTCATATTCCAATTCAACATTTTCAAATATCAAAATAATAATAATATTAAAAAATAATATTTTATTTAACTTTTAATTTTTATTTAAAACCATCTTATTTCATCTCACTATCTAAAGATTCGAAACGGAAGCTTAATATCACTTTTTGATAATATAATTTCCTTATTATTTATCATCTCTAAAACATGATCTTATTAAGGTATTAAGAATTCGATTTTAAAATTTTCTCATAAAGAAAATTGATCCGAATCCAATAATTTTATCCAATAATTATCCATTCCATTGTCTTCTGTCAAAGGAGTCATTGAGATTTGAGACATCAAGGCACACATATTTATTTAATAAAAGTTAGAGCCACCCATCTTTTCGGTGGCCAAGAGCTGTCGATCTCACAATTTGAATTACCCCATTTGGACATTTTCGAAATTTTTTCCCTCCATGTTCTTGTCAATCCCATTTTAATTATCTCACTATCTTCATGTATTTTCTAAATATAGATCTAGAAATAGTATTGAAACAGTTAAAAATATAATGTCATTTTATCTATTGTGGTTCTTAATCATCTTATTTAACTTAAGAAAAATGAGTAATGACCAAATTACTCATGATTTTTTTTTTTTTTTACATTCATTTTTTGCACTTGATTGATTGTAATTGACGCATCCGTTCATTCTATTTTTATAAATAATATTTTTATAAAAAAAAAAAATCGTGTGAATATCATTACTTGGTACCTATTGCTTTAATGCATTTATGGTTTTTATTTCTTTCCTTACATTTAGCCTTTAGGGAAGGAAAAAGAAATAAATCCAAAATAGTTATTGGGACCCCATCTTGTTTTTCTACATTATTGGTTTATGACTTATGAAAGCTTCATAGAGTATTTCTGATACTCCAACCATATCCAACAATAATACATTGGAAATTTCAACCACACGTTACATTTATTTTTATTTTTTTCTTTACGAAATGCGTAGTATATGAATGATAAGTAGAATAATTCAATTAAATTAAGAAGAATAAACTAAAAAAAATTAAAAAATAAGTGTAGTGTGTAGTGTGTGCAGATGATGAGTAACAAATCTTATTAAATAAATTATTTATAAATAAAATATTAGAATTAATATAAAAGATATAATTCATAGAAAACTGGAATTATTGATGACGATGAAGGGCTAGTTGATGAATAATTCTAGTCTTATTATTTCTTATTGTATAATATTTAACTCGAAAAATATATGAAGCATTAATCGTGCCGGTGCTGATAATACAATATGTATTGTTTGAATTATTATTATTTTTATATTAGTTGTTTAACTCATTTGAGTTCAATTCAGTTCAGTGTAATTTTAAGTTAAGTCTAATATTTAAATACCTAACTTTCAAATTATTAAACTCATCTCAACTCAAAATTTCTTTATATGTGAGATCCACAATCTTTTTCAATTCAATACTTCTTTACACGTGAAACTTATAAACTTTTTCAATTTTTCATAAATACATTTAAACTCATCTTAACATCAAACACATTTAAACTCATTTTAAGTAGACTCTACAAAACTTACTCTACTATCTTAACTCACTACTATTAATAAAAAACTTAACTCAGTTCAACATTCAAATCTATTATAAAAAAATATAGATTAAAGATTGGTGGCAACTTTGTAAATTCGTATTCCTTTTTCCTGAGAACAGCAACATTTCGGTGATTCATTTTCGCCAGGAAAAATAATTTATATATTTTTGAAATGTGCAAATTTCTCATAAAGCATTTTATTAATGTGATTGATTGTGTCTTTTTTTTTAATATAAAATAATTACTTTATCCAATCACATCAATAGAATATATAAAAATGACTGTAGACAGCAGAATTTATTTTTTCTCAAAAGCAGTATACAAAATTTATACATTTTAAAATTATATCCAACATTAACCTCTGTTAAATGTTGACAACTATGCTTTCTATTTTTTTTTCTTTTTTGAAAGAGTCTGCTTTCTAAAATAACTTAACGCACGGAAATGTCAACTGATTCAAAATATTAGAAAAAAATTCTAATAAAAAGTAAATAAATATCTTCAAAGAAGTGAAGACGTGGACCAAAGTCAAACCAACGTCACGTGCTGGAGCCCAGACAAATAAGAACGCCACACGTGAAATAACGGGCCGGGGCGGCTGAAAACGACCCGAGAGCCGGCTTTCACTATGCTTTTGCTAGCCGGTCTAATAATATATGAGTAAAAACAAACCACTCAAATATTGAAATCCCCAAAAACCCAAACAATGAAACATACCTATCTATCTATTTGACTATCCTTCTCTTTCCTTTGCTCCTGTTTTTATTATCTACCTTTATTATCATCGACTCATACATCTTACACGTTCTTCTAATTCAGGAGAAACTCTATATATACATCTTGAGAGGCATTCTCACATGCCAGTCAAACCGTCAGTAATTAATAGATCTTGCGTTCAGTAACAATAATTTAAAACGTTTGGATCCTTAAATGAGTTCATCTCAGTTAGATTATGTTTAAATATATTCTAACATTAAATACACAACTTTTAAATCACTAAATATCACCAACTCAAAACCTCTTTACACGTGAGATCAATAACTAATTTTTTCAATTCAACGTCTTTTTACACGTGAGATTCATAAAACTCATATTAACATCCAAACACATCTAAACTCATTTTAGGTGAGTCTCATAAAACTCACTCCATCATCTTAATTCATTATTATTAGTAAAAAACTCAATTCATATCAACTCAGCTTAACATCTAAACAAGAGCTTAATGTCATTAATGTTAAAGTTCTAACTGAAAAGTCGAATCTTAATAAACGCGTATGAAGGCGAAGCTCATTTGTACAGTAATTTTCTCGAAAATAATCTCAAGCTTGACTTGATCTGATACATTTTAAAGAAAATCAAAATAAATAATCTAGGATACCCTTAGTACGAAAAAAAAAAAAAAAAACCCTATTTAGAACACGTGATGTACTGCGTGTGCTTTGATGAAAAAAGTGGTACTTTAATTAAGAGTAGATTAGGAGCCATATCTCTTCATAAATAGAGCTTTACAAAAACTACATAATCAAGGTTTGTCGAGTTGGAGAGAGGAATCATTTGAGTTGGGTGACTTGGAGACAAAAGCTGGCCCGATGTCATGGATTCGTATGACTTTTACCTCCCTTTGCTTCTAAGCCATGTCGTGTCTCCAAACTTTATTCATCATGATTGCATGAATATTATCGAAAGATTTTTTTTTTTTTTTTAATTTATTGAAAGAAAACATTCTTGAATTTGGTTGGTCTGAAAGAAAAGTTAAAAACAATATTGGAAGCAAAGGAAATGAAAAGGCAGATCAAAAGCAGCACTTGATCATGATCTTATTTGATGGTAAATTCATAACAAAGAGAGAATATTAAGGACCATGCATGCTAATTATCTCCTCAGTTTTAGGTAATATTCTAATTAGAATGAGAGTGATTGTTTATACCTAGTGAAGAACCTCCTACACATGTACAAATGTAGCCACCATGGTGGCTGGTCTCGCACATACCATATGTCGCATTGGGTTGGCGTATCCTTGACATGATCAGTGGTAACCGTTTACTTTGTCTTCTAATTGAATATTTATTTTTATCGAATTCCCTTCATTTTTAGGCTCAAGTGGGTACTGCTCCCAGACATGAACATGCCAAGTGAGTAAAAGTTATCATGTATATTCTCAAAAAGATCTTGATATCTTAGTTTAGTTTTGCCTTGCCAATTATATTGATCTTACACCTTGAAATGGGATATAAAATGAAGTTACAACTATATAGCGATAAATTCTTCTGATCATCGCAAACTATTGAAGGAATTTCTCAAATGTGAGTCAACTAGAACAGGTCACGAATTGAACTGATCGTGCACTACTTCATTGGTTTAGCTGTCTCAAGCAAGAGTTTTTTAAAATGAGTATTCTAGAAGCTTTAGTTTCATTTGTAGTGTGCTGGTCGTAGTAACCTAGCTACTTGAAAAGGCGGAGACAAATACCTCTTGTTGCGACAAATCATGTTTCAAAAGCTCATTTATCAATCACATTTTTAGGCACACCAATAAGTTCAAACAATATATACCTAGCTTTTGGTACTTATCCTTTGAAACAAAATCCCTCTCCATGCACTCAGTTTCCTCTTGTCTCTCTGGCTTTGTTTACTCCCTTTTTATATAGGTTATTGAATAATAAATATATCATTTTTGTAACACCATCAACACACACGTCCATGCTAACCATGACCGGCCATATGCACTAACATGTTGTCGTCATGACCAGCCATTGTCAATATTGGTGTGTGATCGGGTTAAACTCCTTTATTAGTTTCTAGCAACGACGCGCTAAAAGAAAAACGAGCAATTGTGATGGATTATTTGTGACGAAAATGATTATTTACGACGAAAACATACTCATTTTAACAAGAAATAATCATTTTTACAAGAAATAACTGTTCACAAATAAGTAGTTTCTTGTAATGCATACGTACAATTTGATTCCAAACCAAAAGGCAATCACAGAAACTTCTTCACCCTCAATGATCAATAGAGCTAGCTAGCTGGTTAGAATCCTTCAAATCTCTGTTACCTTAATAATTTGCATGAAGTACTATAGAATATTTCTTTCTACAATCAACGATAAAAGCATATCTAACAGTGTAGATTTATACTGAATCTTGAAAATTAATGTTCGAAAAACAACCAAATTATTCTATCCTAGAATATGCTTTTTAGGTGTAAAAAAGTTGATCTTAATGGGTTGTTGAGCGTATATATATAAATTAAGTAGATGGTTGATATCATGTTTACATGATAATGACCCATATATCTTTACCAAAAGCAGATTTTAACCCCTTTTGAAAATATTATACATCTAAAAAAGAGAAAAATGACTAAATGCAATCCCTTAGAACATTCAAGGGCTTGAATATATTAATTAACAGAGACAATATTAAAATAAGAATCTTAATTTCACTTAAACTTTAGGAGAGTTTGTAACATTATCGTCCATACTAAAGATCCAAAAAACTTTTCAACAATATATAACTAATATAATTTTTCAATAAAGGATTTCTTTTAGGATGGCTTGATCATGTGATGCTGAAACTAAAATCCATAATCAATATAATGTTGTGAATGTTGGTTGATATTAAGGATTGACACAAAGAGAGATAAGAAAGATCAGTGCATGCATGGGTTGTTGCCCGAAAAAACAGTGGCGACGGATGGAGGAGCTTGCATGGTGGAGCTGCTCGATGCATGGCACGATGTCTTCAATGGTGGCGGGAACAATACAGACAAGGAAGGACATGCAAAGAAATATTGCACAAAAAAACTAAAAAATAAAAAGAATGTATCCAAGATAACAACTAATTAAACAGGTGTGAATATTGGGGGAGGAGAAGCCGGAAAATGAAAAGGGTGGGGAGTGGAAATAAGGGGGAGCGGGAGATCTTGAGCGAGAGGAAGAAAGAAAGTATATGATAATGTATTACCATTTTTGCTGTATATAAGAAAGTTAGTAAATCGAAAAATACCAATGATAAAGAGAGAGATCATGGAGATACTATTTCTGCAACTTTTGCTTTGCCTTTTTAATATTAATTACGCAAAGAAAAAGAAAAAGAAAAAGAAAAAGAAAAGGAAAAGAGTGAGCGGGGGAAATCAAGGAAATCAAGAAAGTGGTGAACAACCAAAGCCAGCGGCGATCAAGGCGGTAGGCAAATCACGTAAATTTATTTACGAGTTAGACAAGAGAAACGGGCAAAAATACTTGCACTCATAAGAAAAGTACCAAAGATAAAAATAAAAAAAGTAGATAAGGTGGCAGTTTCCTAGGTGGTCACTAACATTGTTTTTTGGTAGGACGGACAACACCATATCCAACAAAGTAAAACTCTTTATGTTTTTTTTTTTTTTTTTTAAATGAGAAGGGAAGATTCATAAATTTGGTGGCGAGCTGTGGATATGGTCCGAGTTGGCCTTCCATTTTGTACAGAAACAGAGCCTGCAGAAACCGCCCATGTTAAATACGTTTATTATCCGAGTATAAATTACACACAGTAGAGGGGGAAAAAACGCAGTAAACTTCGAGCGAGAGAGAGAAGGCACTTTTTGTAAGGTCTACGGACGCTTTCAGTCCTCATTCAATGCTTTCCCGAACTCCCCACCCCTTTTTCTCGCAATTCCACCATACATTCAGTTGCTCCATCCCTCCCACCTCTGCAACCAGTACCATCACCTCTGTTCCTTTCTCAAAGTATCCTTGTATTCAGGTACGGTTTCTGGGATGGGAAACTGGAAGAAAGTTTTGGGTTTTTTCTGATGAAGTCGTTTCTTTTTTGGTTTTTATAAATGATTTGGATTTTCTGTTTGTGTGTGTGGTTTGTAGGCAGAAACGGAAATGGAATGCGTGGAAGCTGCGTTGAAGACCAGTTTTAGGAAGGAAATGACGGTGAAATCGACCCCACAGTTGGTTTTCCAGGATTTGTCGCCTGGAAATGGGCAAAATGGCGTGGGTTGCGACGATTTTTTTGTGGATGAGCTCCTGGACTTGTCTAATGAAGATGGGTTTGTGAAGGAAGAGCCAGCAGAAGAAGAAGAGGAACAAGAGGAAGAAGATAAGGGCTTTGTCTCTGTTTCCCATCAACAGGACCACCAAAATTCCAACACCAAAATAACTCTCTCTGCCAAAGACGAGTTTGGCTCCGAACTCAGCGTTCCGGTATTTTCCTTTCTTTTAACCCTCGTCTCTTAAAATACAAACGGACGGTTTTTTTTAAAGGAGTTTCATGGTAGTTATTGACCCAAGGTATCGTCTTTCTGAACAGACCGATGATTTAGCGAACCTGGAATGGCTGTTTGTCGAGGATTCTTTTGCCGAATTCTGCACACCTTACCCAGCCGGAAGTTTAATGGAAAAGCCTAAGAACGAAGGGCCGGAACCGGAACTGGTAAAGCCGTGTTTCAAGACTCCTGTTCCAGCTAAGGCTAGAAGCAAGCGCACGAGAACCGGAGGCCGAGTTTGGTCCCTTAGTTCCCCTTCGCTGACCGAGTCGTCCTCGAGTTCAACCTCCTCGACCTCTTCCTCGTCCCCTTCAAGTACTTGGCTCATATACCCCACGGCGGCCCAGAAGGCGGGACCGGTCGAGACAGTTTATTCGGTGGAAAAACCACCAGCGAAGAAGCAGAAGAAAAAACAGACGCCGGGCGAGCCGGCGTCAGTCTCTGTTGGGGCCCAGCTACCGAGGCGGTGCAGCCATTGCGGTGTCCAGAAGACACCACAGTGGAGAACAGGTCCGCTCGGAGCGAAGACGCTGTGCAACGCTTGTGGGGTCCGGTTTAAGTCCGGTCGGCTCCTGCCCGAATATAGGCCCGCTTGTAGTCCGACTTTCTCGAGCGAACTGCACTCCAACCATCACCGGAAAGTGCTGGAGATGCGGCGGAAGAAGGAGTCGCCGGGCGTGACCCAGTCCGATTTGGCTGCCCCTGCGGTGTCCAGTTTTTGAGAAGAACTCTATAAAAAAAAAATCTCGTTAAAAAACAAAAATTTAGGGAAAGAGAGAAGATTAGGAGAAGAACCGGAGACACTGAGTGAACCGGGTTCGAACGGGCCATAGTTAGTGTATATTCTTTCCATGGTGGGTGAGTTAGGTTGTTTTACTTCAAGGAATGTAACTTTAATTAGGGAGACTTCAATATGTAACTTTCTCTCATTGTTTTCTTTTTCTTCTGATATTATCCATTCCTATTTTGGTATTTGAGAGAAAAATTGTTACCCCTTTTATCTAAATGATTTGTTAGGACAATATCTTTTTTAGTTGAGAATTTGAATTAAAAAAATCTTCTTATCAAGTTGGTGCGTAGAGTATACTTCATAACGTATTTGGTTTAGATATTAAATTTTAAAATTTAAATATTACCATTAAAGTAATGTGAATGTTGCACTTTACATAGCGGCTTGACATTCTAATACTATAATTAATTGATAATCATATTAAGAAATAGTCCTAGCGGTTAGGGAGTGTTAAGAATATAATATAAATAATAAATAAACATCTACCTCTTTTCATCAGCTTAAGTTTTTTGAACAAGTGATGATTTCACAAAGAGTTAAGATAAAAAGATTATGAATGCATATCAAATATCAGTCTATAAATCATACAATTTTTATTACTTATTTATTGTTATCTAAAATATTTATACATGATATTTAAAGTTTATTGAAAAGAAAAAGAAGAGATATTGATGGAAGGAGAGAGATTTTGAGGGAGATGTAAAGAGTTCAATCTTTAGTTGGTATGGCCGTTGGAAAGCAAAGACATCGTGGGTGAAGATGTGTATGTATGCATGTGGCTTAGGTAATTGGTGTACCTAGAAACCCCACCACTGGAAACTGTTTGTGCTTCGTTATTTCCGAACTCCAAAGTGAGAGAGCCTTGTGCACTTGTGATTATGTCCGGTTGTTCAGCCACTGGCCCCTTTCTTCGATTCCAACGTAATATGGGTTTTGATGCTGTTTTGGACCATCCAATATCCCTTTTGACGAAATTCGAAAGGCACTCTGTATAGTGATTAATATATATATATATATCTGTGTGGTTACTGTCAAATAATTAATATGTATATTATATAAAGAGTTTTACTACACAACCTTCACCACACTCCACACTCCACACTCCACATTTTTTTAAATTTTTTAAATTTTTAATATGTTTTTTAATTTTTTTTTGAGTTTATCTTTTTTAAATTATTTCAAATTTTCTATTCATTATTCATATAATAAATATTTAATAAAAGAAAAAATAATAAAAGTTAAAAAAGATGTGGAGTGTGAAGTATTAGGAAGTTGAGAAGATTTATTGTTATATAAAAGAGAAACGGTAGTTGCTGATTTCATCCCATTAACAGCAACCAATCAGAAGACGCCATCTTAGCGTGACATAAGTTAACACCACAAGGTTCACCATATGTGATTTGTACCTATAATGAAATACCCTATGAAAGGAAATATTCTTCCCTTCCCTCTGCCTCTCATACTCAACGAATAGTGTTGCTGCCCCCAGCTTCTGTTATAGTTCCACCACTTGTTGCCGCCACCAGTAGACAACCACTACCAGTGCGATGCAGCAGTCCATCGTCCAGCCACCACTACTAGTTCGACGCAGCCGGTCTGTCGATATTAAAAAATAAACAAATTTTGAAAATTTTCTTCAATTATTATCTCTCCATTTCAAAAAAAAAAAAAATATGATTATCATATCTATAATATCTATAATAAAGAGTACTTTTTTTTAGGTTGGTTGGTTGGTTGGAGGGTGTCCATTTAATTTTCGGTGAGCATTACGGATTTTGAAGTAAAAGAATTTAGGTACAAAACTAGAAATGATGGAATATGAATCAATCGAATTGACCGAAGCGACTTGCAAACTCATGCCCGTTTCAATGGGTTGTTCAATTACGTGTACACACCTACCTGCGTTTCACTTGCCCATCTACTAGAATAGATATTTACACGGTTCATGGCATCAATGGGAGAGAGGTTCACGGCGTCGATGGGAGAGAGGGGCAGGAGTGAGAGATCTGGGAGAGGGAGTCACGACATTGAAGGTGAATATGGAGAGGGGTAAGGTTACTGGGCAAAAAGGACGAGGGAATTTTTCAGGGCATCAATGGGAGAGACGAGGGATGAGGGATCTGATGATTGTGTGCCGTGTAGTCCCAATCTTAGTCCCATGGGTGGGCTACGTGGTAGAAAATAATTGGAGGCATAAACCCGGTATCCGGATCTTTATGCCTCCTAAGGAAACCCCCCCCCCCCGGAATCCGTCTCTCTCACTCTCTCTCTCGTACGCTTGCAAGAAACCCTAAGTCCGTGCCTCTTCGTCGCCGCGACCCCATTGTCGTAGCCGCATCTTCGTCGCCGCATCTCCGTCGCCGTCAGCCTTTCCCTAAGTCCCTGCCTCCATCGTGACCCGTGAGTCTGCTGTCTCTCTCTCTCTATCTCTATCTCCCTCTCTCTCTCTCCCTCTATTGGATTTCTGGATTTCTCCGTGAGTCTGATCTGGGTTTGGCTGAGTTCATAAGACCCCACTCCCTCATTAGGTGCTTTTTAAAGCTATATCAATATTACCCATTTCTATCCTATGCTATACGTGATGGTTTGTCTGTTTTATTGCCTAAAAATGATCTACACTATCAACAGAAAAGCAAATGAAAGGAAGAAATAAAACATTAGAATCTTTCATTTAGTCAAAGATTGCAAGACAAATCCAAGAATCAATACCATTCTCTGTGACATGAAGAGATGTGGTGAGGATTGTCAAAAGGCAGTCTAGGTTTGGAATTCATTGTGGTAGATACTGCAGGTGCACACTTTAAATAAATTGCCAGTACATACATATTTAGATATGTCGCCTGGGAGGAACCAAAAACAATGTTACCACTATTTTAACATGATTTGACCAATATTATTGGTAAGTGGCTAACTTCATGCACAGACAATATGGAAGAAATTTTTTATTAATGAGGCATTGAGGATTACAATTGCTTCCTTGCATTTTTAATTGCTGAATGTTTGTTGGATTCAAAAAAATATGTTTTCTGATGTTATTGGTTCGAAATATGATTATCTTTTTACATCAGGCTTTTGTTTATAATTATTGATCAGGAAGCATGAAAAGGTTTTTCAGAGACAGTGAGTTTTTGTAAAATAGTATCTATGGTCTTTTTGGGCCAACCCCTAAAGGTTATCTTATAACCAAGCTCGTTTGACTTGTTTTCCTTGTTTTGGGTGTGAAGTATATTTTCTCTATTATTATGAGTAATTCTACATACAACCATGAAGTGCGTAACCGCCGCGTAATCGCTTTGAAAAAGAGTGGGATCCACTATTAAAAAATTAATTTTGTTAGTTTATAATTAATCAAGAATGTTGAGGACATGATGAGATTTCATTTCATATAGTATTTGTAAAAGTTTCAAAATTAACATATTTGGATAAACAATCCAAGTCACGAGGCTACGTGGGTGGTGGTTCATCTGGTACATAAGTATGATTATTTATTGAGTGAGAGAAGGTAGTACTAGGGATTGCTCAACTTGGCAATTGGTGCCTTGTTTTTTTACGGTTGTTATTTTTTTCAAAATTAAATACATTCGTGAGGATGCATGATCCACTAGGACTGCTTATTTAAACACCTTCTAAATTAGTATATTGCTACCAAGGACGTACACCGTCTTTGAATTTAAAGCATTTAATGCTAATAGTGGATCGTATAGACTACAGGAAATACATGAGTAAGGTCTATTATCTGTATATATACGGGTTGGTGTCATTGAGCCAAGAATTATGCATAACCACTATTCGGCTAGTGCTTTCCTTGGGTTGTTAGACTCTCTGTCTCTTTTTATCTCTCTGTGTTGTAATACAATATATATGCTGTTTGTTGAGTGTTATTTCTGTAAAGAGAACCAAAAATCTAAATCTATTGAGACTAGAGTTCATTATGTTGAGTGTTAATCGTTAGAATAATCCAGATTATATTAGTGTTTGATTATTTATTATATTGTGTTTGATTTTTTTATTACTCAATAACAGATGGAAGAAGATTCTGTGAATTGTAATATTGGTATGACCCAATGGGTTGGTGGTGACTCCTCGTCTAATCCAGTGGATATGGAGGAGCATGGGAGTCTTCCAACTCATTCATCCACATATACACAACAGACTACCCATTCCAGTGGAATATATTACATGTACATGATCATCTAATCTCAAATTAAATATATATATATATATATATATATATTACCAACTTTTCAGTAACATAGGCTTTTAGATTAAAAAAAAAACTTTTTGAGCTTTATTTTTTTTTTTATAAAAAAAAATAGATACCGTAGGCTTTTATTTAAAAAAATAATAATAATAACCTGGGTTGAAGCTGGAATCCGGATTTCCAGGTTGTAGAAACCCGGGTTCATCCGGGTTCCAGCCCAGGTCATAACTCGAGTGTATCCGGGCCGAAACCCGGCCCGAGTTTGAAGCCCGGGTATACCCGAAAATCCGGTCCGGAACCCGAATGAACAATCTTAACAAAACTAAGCATCTCTCCTCGCCCTCACTAAATTCCCTACATTCTCTGTTGAATACCCCAAAACCCTCAAACCTAATCATCAGATTGAGTAACACTTCTCTCCTTTTCTTCAAGGCCCAGAGGTCATGTTTAGAAGTTATTTTTTCTTGCATTTTTCTAAAACGGTTTAGATTTGTTTTACGTCTTCCCAGCGGTAGAAGATACATCATGCATGGCAGAAGGAGTGTAACCGGTCCGGTCCGGTTCAGTTTTGGACAAAATTTAGGACTGAACCGGTATGTACCGGTTTTGTATTTTTTAAAATTGATTACGCACCGGTTACCCTCCTAAACCGGTACTTCCAGTTTTACCGGTTCGGTCCGATTTTTCAGTTTTATTAAAATGTAAGTTTCACAGTTTGTCATTAAAAATTTGTTTATAAAAAAAAACTGATTTAAAAAAATATGTTCTATACTTTTATTAAAAAAAATATGTTTTAACTTCTACTACAAAAATCTACTTTACTAAAAACTACTTCAATAAAAAAAATCTGTTTTACTACAAAAAATCTGATTAACTAAAATCTGTTTTAGTAAAAACTGCTTTCCAAAAAGTTGATTTACTAAAAAAAATCTGCTACAAGCTTATAAATATAACTACTACAGAAACTGGAAAAAAAAAATCTGCAATAAACTACTTTATCTGCTATGACTAATGGTCCAATGGATACAACTTACAAAATTTACACATCATACATTAAACAAAGCACTGCAAGTCTACAACAAGTCCTTGCATGTTGAAGAAAATAACTTAGTACTTACACATATATTGCCATGTGTTTCTGTTTCATTTGAAGGATCCATATATGATTCTGTAGTAATAAAAATAAACATTAATTGTTGAGCCTTCACAGTTTATTCAAATCCTCAACCCAATTGACAAACATTAATTTCAGGCCACACTACACAGATGCTATTCAAGTAGAAAAATTACAAAACCCTATCAATGTAATTTCACAAACCCAATCACAAAACCCAATCAAAGTAAATTTCGGATTTAAAAAATCCTAATATCACAAATATCATCTATCATAATTTCAAAGTAATTTCATAAACTCAATCACAAAACCCTAATATCACAAACACAATAATAAACACAATCACAAAAAATCCTAAATTTTGGATTCAAAAACCCTAATATCACAAAATTGAAAACCCAATTACAGATTCACAAAAATCCCAATATCACAAAACCCAATCACAAAAACCCTAATATCACAAAACCCAATCACAAAAATCCTAGTATGTAATTTCAAAAAACAAAAAAGCTTACCGTTGAGGGGGCAGACTTGGCAGAGAGAGGAGCCGAGAGAGTTGAGAGACGAGAGAGTGAGAGACAGGAGAGTTGAGAGTGAGAGACGAGAGAGTGAGAGACGAGAGCGAGAGACGAGAGCGTGAGAGACGAGGGACTGAGTCACTGAGCTGAGGCGAAGGCAAAAAGTCAGAGACGAGAGAGTGAGCGCACGAGAGAGTGAGAGGCGAGAGCAATAGCACTGAGAGTCCGAGAATTGAGAGGCAGAAACTTAGGAGACAGATGATTTTAAGGTTTAGTTATAGGGAAAACGGCGCCGTTTGGTGTTTTCTATTTAATTAATATTTGATTATTTTCAATGTGTTTTTTTTAAATGATAATTAAAATTTATATATATTTGTAATACATTTAATAGACTATAGTGATTTAATATAACTATATATATATTTGTAATACATTTAATATACTATAGTCTAATAGTATTAATATTAGCCTATTAATATTAGTTATAGTGATTTAGTATAACTATATTAGTATAACTATAACTATAATGTATAGTCTATATTAAACTATTAGTATTAGTTAAATAGTCATATACTTATATATTACTTATTAGTATAGCTATATAATATATTAGACTAGTCTAATAGTATTAATATTAGTCTATTAGTATAGTTATATATTAGTATTAGTTATAGTGATTTAGTATAACTATATTAGTATAAGTATGACTATAGTCTATATTAAACTATTAGTATTAGTTAAATAGTTATAGACTTATATATTAGTATAGTTATATAATATATTAGACTAGTCTAATAGTATTAATATTCGTATACTAGTATAGTTATATATTAGTATTAGTTATAGTGATTTAGTATAACTATATTTGTATAAGTATCACTATAGTCTATATTAAACTATTAGAATTAGTTAAATAGTTATAGACTTATATATTAGTATAGTTATATAATATATTAGACTATATAATAGTATTAATATTAACCTATTAGTATAGTTATATATTAGTATTAGTTATAGTGATTTAGTATAACTATATTAGTATAAGTATGACTATAGTCTATATTAAACTACTAGTATTAGTTAAATAGTTATAGACTTATATATTAGTATAGTTATATAATATATTAGACTAGTCTAATAGTATTAATATTAGCCTACTAGTATAGTTATATATTAGTATTAGTTATAGTGATTTAGTATAACTATATTAGTAAAAGTATAACTATAGTCTAGATTAAACTATTAGAATTAGTTAAATAGTTATAGACTTACATATTAGTATAGCTATATAATATATTAGACTATATAATAGTGTTAATATTAGCCTATTAGTATAGTTATATATTAGTATTAGTTATTAACTATATATTAGTATTAGTTATAAACTTCTAGTGATTTAGTATAGTTATATTAGTATAAGTATAAGTATAATCTATATTAGACTATTAGTATTAGTTAAATAGTTATAGACTTATATATTAGTATAGCTAAATAATATATTAGATTATATAATAGTGTTAATATTAGACTAGTGTTAATATTAGACTATTAGTATAGCTATATATTAGTATTAGTTATAAAATATATATTTAATATTAGTATTAGTTATAAAATTTTAGTAAAAACTTTTAGTATTAATTATAAGTATAACTATAGTCTATAGTCTATATTAGACTATTAGTATTAGTTAAATAGTTATAGACTTATATATTAGTATAGCTAAATAATATATTAGACTATATAATAGTATTAATATTAGACTATTAGTTTAGTTATAAGTTATATATTAGTATTAGTTATAAACTTTTAGTAATAATTATAAGTATAACTATAGTCTATATTAGACTATTAGTATTGGTTATAAACTTATATATTAGTATTAACATTTTACGTAATAATTTATAAATTATAGTATGAAATTATTTCATATATGAATATATATAATTATATATATTATATATAAAAACTTCACATATAAATTTATAATGATACATTATATATAAAACTTATATATATTAATATATATATAATATTTGTATAAAACTTATATATACAAATATTATTTTTTTATATATTTTTGTATCAACCGGTCCGAAAAATCTTAAAACTGGAATCGGACCGGTTCCGACCGGTTTTCACATTCCAAGAACCGGTCCGGTCTGGTCCGGACCGATTTTCCAGTTTGAATTTACACCCCTACATGGCAGGATTGCGTACATTGACCATCGATCTTCAAAACCTAGCTTAAAACATCACCAATACACAAACATGACATGATGAGTCTCATGTGCTGCCTGGGTGGTGTGAGTCTCACACACTTTCATAATTTTGAGGGTGTCAAGGCCACTTGCACGCCACTTATGGATTCTTTAATCGTAGTCTCTAATTAGATCTTTTCATATCTATCATATCCACTCCATCCTTGTTGAAGCATGAGTGAGTTTTTGGTGTAACTCAGTTTGGATTTAGAGATGAGTTGAGATGGTTTTAGATGAGTTGAATAAAATATTTTTATAATATTATTTTATAATATTATTATTATTTTGAGATTCGAAAAAGTTGAATTGTTTATTATATTTTATGTAGAAATTTTGTAAACTTGTAATGATAAGATGAGATGAGTTGAAATGAGTTGAGATGAGTTCTCAATGCAAACTGAGGCTAAAAATTTAGACCATTCGATCTCAACATGTCCCTAGCTAGATTCATTGTTTATTTTCTGATCAATTTTTATTTATGTGCTGGGTTTTCCAAAATAGGGTTTTTAATTGAAACACCCCACCTCTATTCTATTTTCGAATTTACATTATCTTAAAAAAAAAAAAAAAAAAAAACCTCACTTTGCGCGGGCAAGAAGAGATGCTCTGCATGCAATTTACTCGTGGCTTTTCTTTCTTTCTTCTTTTTACCAACACTTCATATTTAGGTCTATCCTCTTCACTTTAAAACATTTAAGTTTTTAACATCAACTTGAAAGCACAATATCCTGATATATAATTTTAAAGAAATGCTATAAAGAAATTTTACACCATATACTTCCACTTAATCAATATGTAATTTGTCATTTTTGTTATTCTATTTAAACACACAAATATTTAAACATTAAGATAGAATGCCAAAAATGACGAATCACATGTTGATTACGTGGAGGTATGTGGTGTAAAGTTTTCATATAGAATTTCTCATAATTTTATGGTGTAGGCAGACATGTTTATGATGCAATATAAAATCGTTAATTATTAAGTGAATGTCATATGCCAATTGTCATGCTTAAGATAGAGTATACACTACAACAGAATTGAGTTTTTGTGACGGTTTTGAATTTGTGACAAAAACCATCACAAAAAATTATTTTCTGTGACGGTTACAGGAAACTGTCATTAAAGGTGGACGAGAAATGGTTATACGTTCGAACTATAATAATATTTCATATAATAATATTTCATTCGAACGTAACTCAGACTATGTTGTTTTGGAATGAGTACATGCAAATGTATAAAATGTTACGTTCGAACGTTAAGCCCACTTACATGCGAACGTGTAAGTTATTTGTTTAAACATTCGAACGATTTAATTTATGTTCGAACGATAGTTATTAACGTTCTAATGTGAATTGTTTTAAAATTAAAAATGTAATTTCAAATTGAAAAAGATTGAGAATTGAAATACAAAAATACTAGATATATTAAATGATATTATTAATTACATAAAGTATACAAAAAGAAATATATTAAAATATAAATACAAAATACGATAAAAGTATAGCAAAGCTCAGAACGAGTTGTTTACAAATGTATGAAATTCCTCAGTCAATGTGTTGACCTTTTCGTTTAGGATATCTAAACGATGACCAACATCGGTGACATTATGTTGTACTGACGCGATCTGTCGGTCGATGTGCACAGTAATATCTAAGAAAATCTCATCAACCTAAGTAGGGCATGGATCGAGCCAAGTAGGGCGCACTTCCCCTATAGATGTACCGATCGGCTGTTGACTAGTACTCAGACTATATGGAGCAACACCGACCCCAGACTAGGTGATATGAACCCGTGGGAATGGAATCCCTTGAATCCACAATCAATTTAAGACTAGGTTTATCTTGGTGCCCATCACTAGGTTGAAGAAAAAGATCTGGTGTAGGCCCAGGCTCATACCGAGCATGCCCCCTTCTTTGTCCAATGCTCCAATAATGTGAGGTCATGTTTAGGGGGTTCATCTACTTAGTCAACCACTCCTCTGCTTGGGATAGCACTCTCTGGTCCAGTAATAGCCGAATAATGATCACCCAATATGGTAGGTTGTCAGTGGAGATGATACTCACCTCATAATTGATCATCTCAAATATCCGCAATGGCAAGTCGATGGGCTCTCCATGTGCCACTCGTATGATGAACTATGTGTGAATTCGACTGAAGGTGGCCTTATATGCCACAGAATTCACATTTGTTGCAACTATGAGATGCAACATGCAAAAAAATGACAGTAGCAACGTCTGGGAGAACGTGTTCTTCTTATCGAATGGTGTGCGGTATCTCCCAATGAGGATGAAGAAATCCTCATCGCGATCATCATCCTGAGGCTGATCAGTCCCTTCACCCTCCGACAAGTCTACATCTTTGGCCATAGGCTCGACTCGGCCAATAGATGATACATATGTGCCTACATCTGGTGCGTCCTCAGCCTGAGCATCTACTGTAGTCGATGGCTCAGATACGCGACGAACCTCAAGTAGCTCGGCAATGACATCCGTCAAAACTTTGAACTGAACACCGTGTACAATTATGGTGTGAGATGATGCATCCTGAGGCATGGACGACATCTCCATGTAAAACTCGCAGACTATGGAAGGGTATATCCTCCCCCTTAGTGCGCAAATGTTGGTCCAAACTCTGGAAATAAAGATGGACCTCAGATTCTTCTCCTCCCATGTCAGCTCATCGAACTCGTTGATATACACTTTGCATTCGGCCATAACAATTCTACAGCCTATCCGATAAGTGTCCTAAATTCCTTCCCTTTCTCATTTCCTAGTTGTCAAAGGGTGAGCCATATTTTGTAAAAAAGGAAAAAAAAAAAACAATAGTATACATATATATATAAAGGGAGACAAATTAAATCTATTCTAAAACCCACGAAAAAGGAAAACAACATTCGAGCATGTAGGTAATAACATTCGAACATTAGGAGTCAAAAGACCCACGAAACGTTATATTCGAACATTTAATGTAAATATGTTTGAAAGTGCTAGTGCATTCGAACGTTTTTAACTTAACGTTCAAATTTATGCAAATATACGTTCGAACGTTATGACTAAAACGTCCCACGAGACCTTACATTCAATCGTTTGCGTACACCTAAACGTTCAAACTATAAAATGTTGCGTTCGAACGTTAGGAGTCAAACGGCCACGAGAACATTACATTCAAACGTTTTAGTGTATAAACGTTCGAATGTAACAGTACATTCAAATATAGATAAACATACATTCGGAGTATAGATGATCGTTTGGATATTCGGATGCTCGGACGTTTAAACCCAGAAATAGCTGAGACAACTCTGCCATTTCCGATTTTCTCATATAGAACTTTAATCTTATAATGAACATCGTATAAATAAAGTATACACTGATTGTAGACTATATACGGTGGCCATTTGGCCATTGGCCACTCATGGTGACAGAAAAATCAAGTTACAAATCCAGCCTCAAATGGATTTGGTTCATATCGAAACTCCTAAAAATGTTAAAAAAAACACAATTGATAGCGGCGATTCACACTAACCTTTTATGTGACAGTTGTGATGGTGATTGATGGTGGCGTGTGACGGATTTAATGGCTAAGTGGGATGGTTCGAATTTTGGATATTGGTTGAAATGCCATTTGACATTTGGATGCACTACATATATACAAGTAAGGTGCAAACGTTACGACTAATACGTTCAAACGTTATGTTATTTCTTGTACCGTATGAACGTGTGTTGTAAACGGTTGAACGTAAATGAAATGAATTTTTTATATATAGTATATTTATATGTAAATATTATATATAGTATATTTTTCCAGATATAGATCGAATGGAGAAATAATATATGGAGTTAGAAATATATGGTAATACAATATATAGATTAGTAATATGTATGCTAATCATATTATAATATACTAATATTATAATATACTAACTACATAGTTTACTATACTAACTATATAAATTACTATACTAACTATATAAATTACTATATACAATATATATTACTATATTTATTATATACACTATATACTAAATTAATATATACACTATATACTAGATTACAATATATACTATATAGTAGATTACTATATATACTATATACTAGATTACTATAGTACACTATATATACCATATACTAGATTACTATATATACTATATACTTTTTTTTAAATCATATATACTATATTCTAGAATACTATACTAACTATATAGATTATTGCCATGGTCATTTAAATTAATTGACAACACTTTGGTTTCTCACTAAGAGAACCAATGATCGAATTCCTCCTCTCCATGTATAAAAAAAAACTATATAGATTATTATATACTATATAATTTACTATAGTAACTATATAGGTTACTATACTATATAACCATGGAAGTGCTACTATATACATTAATATACTATATAATTATGTTATATATACTATATAACTATAATATATAAACAACGTTCGAACATTAAATAAACGTTCGAACGTGGTAGGATTTACATTGGAACGTTATAATAAACGTTCAAACGTTAATAAAAAAAATATGGTGGGACCTTTCCCGCATTTATTATATGCCATATACAAGAAACTTAATTTTTTTCCTTTTTTGATAAGAAATAGATTTCATTTCATTTCATCCATGAAGGAAGTTACAGTTGTGACTAGTCAATACAGAAAAAAACTCTGAATACAAGTCAAACTACACATCTGTTGTACGCCTCATCTCACACAAATTTCTTTGCGACGAACATTGTCTTAACTTCTAGAAACCCTCATAAGAGAGTATTCATCTCTATATAAAACAGAGATAAAAAACCAACCCCTGCATCCAAATGAGGGAAGGGTATCCAAACCCCATCCAAAAGAGGAGAAGGAGATAGCCACCCCATCCTCCAACAGAGGAGGGGTTCCTATGCTATGGGCATACGTCCAATAGCCTATTCCTCTATTAAGCAACACAAATAGAGAAATAAAATTACAAAAAACTAAGAAAACACTGTAAAAACGGAGAGAACATAGCCCAAAGAGGCTACAGGAGCGCGTGCAGGACACGCACCAGTCGGGGAAGAAACCGGGTAGACGGTCATGTAGGAGCCGGAGGCGCTGGATCCAATGGCGCCGCGCGTGGTGCCAAGAAAAGAAACTGCACGAAGGCGCGTGGCGGCCATGCTCAAATTTAAAACTGCGCGTGAAGGATACGTGCCGCTCCTTTGGACAACGCGTTCGGTAGGCTTATATATACTTAATTAAAATTACGTTCGCATGTCAACAAAATTACGTTCGAATGTTATTTTGGTACGTTCGAATCTGGAATAATTAAGTTCAAATCTTTTTAAAAAAATTCGTGAGACCTTTCTAGCATTAATTCTATGGCATATACGGGGACCTAATTTCAACTCCGTTCGCATGTCAATAGTGTTATGTTCAAATGTTATTTTGATACGATTGAATGTGGAATAATTAAGTTTGAACGTTTTTTAAAAAAACTGGTGGAAATTTTCTCACGTTAATTCTATGACATATACGAGAACCTATATTCAACTACATTCGTATGTCAACAATATTACATTCAAATGTTATTTTGGTACGTTCGAAAGTAGAATAATTAAGTTCAAATATTTTTTAAAAAATTGGTGGCACCTTTCATGCGTTAATTTTATAGCATATACGGGGAACTAATTTCATCTACGTTCGCATGTCAACAAGTTATGTTCGAACGTTACAGTATGTAAACAGACTTGGCAGGACACTTAGCGGGATTAGAAAATTTTACAAAACGTTCTAACTTTTACTGTAAACATTTGAACGTTACAGCACTTTGATACGACGACTTTACATTTAAAAAGTTGTTGCAAAAGGACCTAATACTAAACAGAACATCATTGTTTTGTTTAGTTTAACCTATTGCAGTGAGAAAAGTCGTCTCAATAGGTTAAAAATTTTGAAAAAAAATTATGACGCCCTAGACAAGTCTTGGGCATTATAATTTTGGGAAATGTTGTTTATTCCCCATTTGTCAGCAAATGAGTTACCGAGAGAGAGTGCTTGAGAGAGAGAGAGATTGAGGGAGAAAGAGAGGTTGAGACCGAGAGAGCTAGAGGGAGAAAGAGAGATTGGAAGGAGTGAAATTGAAGGTAGTTGTTGTGTTTATTTTGATTTGTTTATTTTTAAGAAATATTTGTTGTGTTTATTTATTTATTATGTTTATTTTGAACTAATTAATATTGTGTTTATTTTGAAGGAATATTTGTTGGCGTTTGTTGAAGGATGTGAGATAAAAACAAAAATTGTGATTTTAGTTAGGTATATTTCTAAACTTGATTATTGTGATTATATTTTGATTATATTGTAATTTTTGCGATTATATTGTGATTTGGTGGATTACATTGTGATTTGTGGATTATATTGTGTTTATGTTGTGATTTATTTTGTGATTATATTGTGATTTGTGGTATTATATTGTGATTTGTTGGATTATATTAGGATTATGTTGTGATTTATTGGATTATATTGTGATTTATTGGATTATATTATGAATTACGGGATTATATTGTGATTTGTGGTATTATTTTGTATTTATGTTGATTTGCGGGATTATATTATGATTTGTTTGATTATATTGTGATTATGTTGTGATTTATTGAATTATATTGTTAATTGTGGGATTATATTGTGATTTATGGTATTATATTGTGTTTTTATTGTGATTTATTGGATTATATTGTTAATTGTGAGATTATATTGTGATTTGTGATATTATATTGTGTTTTTATTGTGATTTATTTTGTAATTATGTTATGATTTGTGGGATTATATTGTAATTATGTTGTGATTTATTAAATTATATTGTGAATTGTGGGATTATATTGTGATTTGTGGGATTGTATTGTGATTATGTTGTGCGATTATATTGTTATTATGTTGTGATTTATTCTGTGATTACATTGTGATTTGTAAGATTATATTATGATTTGTGGGGTTATATTGTGTTTATGTTGTGATTTATTTTGTAATTATATTGTGATTTGTGGATTATATTGTGATTTGTGGATTGTATTGTGATTTGTTGAATTATATTGTGATTATGTTATGATTTATTTGTTTATATTGTGAATTGCATGATTATATTGTGATTTATGGTATTATAATTTGTTTATGTTGTGATTTATTTTGTAATTATGTTGTGATTTGTGGATTATATTGTGATTTGTGGATTGTATTGTGATTTGTTAGATTATATTGTAATTATGTTGTGATTTATTGGTTTATATTGTGAATTGCAGGATTATATTGTGATTTATGGTATTATAATTTGTTTATGTTGTAATTTATTTTGTAATTATGTAGTGATTTGTGGGATTATATTATGATAATATTGTGCGATTATGTTGTGATTTATTATGTAATTATATTATGATTTGTGGGATTATATTGTGATTGTGATTGTGGGATTATATTGTGTTTATATGGTGATTTATTTTTTGATAGGAAATGATAAGAAATTAAAACAATGCTAATTATGAATAAATAATAAACAATACTAATCTTAATATAGATTATACCTAATTTATAATCAATACTAAGAGTAAAACAAATAAGTAATTAATAATGTATACTAAGATTTGAAAAAAAAACTAATTAATAACCTATACTAAGATTAAAATAAATAACTAATTAATAATCTATACTAAAATTAAAACAAATAACTAATTAATAATCTATACTAAGATTAAAAAAAAATAGTAATTATGAATAAATAATAAACAATACTAATCTTAGTATAGATTATACCTAGTTAATAATCTATACTAAGATTAAGACAAATAACCAATTAATGATCTATACTAAGATTAAAACAAATAACTAATTAATAATCTATACTAAGATTAAAAAAAATGTATACTAAGATTAAAAAAAATAACTAATTAATAACCTATACTAAGATTAAAACAAATAACTAATTAATAATCTATACTAAGATTAAAAAAAATGTATACTAAGATTAAAAAAAATAACTAATTAATAACCTATACTAAGATTAAAACAAATAACTAATTAATAATTTATACTAAGATTAAAAAATATACTAATTATGAATAAATAATAAACAATACTAATCTTAGTATAGATTATTAACTAGTATAGATTATACCTAGTTAATAATCTATACTAAGATTAAGACAAATAACCAATTAATAATCTATACTAGGATTAAAATCATTAACTAATTAATAATCTATACTAAGATTAAAAAAATAACTAATTAAAAATCTATACTAAAATTAAAACAAATAAGTAATTAAGAATGTATACTAAAATCAAAGCAAATAACTAATTAATAATCTATACTAGGATTAAAACAAATAACTAATTAATAATCTATACTATGATTAAATATCTAATAATATAAAGCACAACTTACATATTTAATTTAAGAGCAATGTTAGATACAGTCCCCATTTGGGGACTGCAATACAAGCCTAGGCAATTTTATCTTTAAATTTTGTTAAAATTACAAAACTATCCCTCTTGAAATGATATTTTTTCTCATTTAATAAGGGGCCTGCACATGCAGTCCCCAACTTGGGGACTGCAAATAGAATTTCTCTTAATTTAAATCTACATTTTAGATTGATAAGTAACAATATCAATTTAATTAATGGTAATCTTAAAATGTTAGTAAATTAAAACAATAACCAATAAAACAAATAACTAACTTCACATACTATACTTAGGACAAAACATATTGAATTTCTTAAAATCTCTCGGTTAAGACCCAACAATAGATTATTTACTGAGGATTTCGAAGAAGTTCAGCATGAATATACATTATTTAAATTTATTACATTATTTATTTGGAATCAAATATATATTTAACACACCTTACATATCTAATTTAAATCTACGTCTTAGATTGATAAATAATTATATTTAATTTAATTAATGATAACTTTAAAATGCTAGAAAATTGTAACAATAATAAATAACCAACTCCACATACTATACTTAGGACAAAGCATACTAAATTTTTTCAGAAGTCTCAGTTAAAACCCAACAATGGATTCCTTATTGAGGGTTTCGTAGAAGTTTAGTACGAATATACATTACTTATATGTTATTGCTTGTCTATGTTATAGTTATATGTTATATGTTATAGCTTGTGTGTGACATTACATGAATAACCTTATACCCGTTTCAAAATTAGTGTATACTTAGGTATTCACTAATTTTTGAATTGTCTAGTGTGGACAGTCTGAAATTATATTATCTATATTGCACATTTTCATTGCTCTTTCTTTATACGTTAAGGATGTAAATTTTGATGTTTTCTTCATTTGTTTTGTTGGTATATTGTTCGCAGGGTGACAATCCCTCTTTGAGACCATGTATACTTGCAGAACTATGGGGAGTTGCTGCCAAAATTTCTACTGACATGGAGATTCCAAAAGTGACAAAACTTCTACAATATGGATGATATAATCTCGAATAGGATAGGAACAACTACCTTTATCTAAAGAATATTGAGAATTGAAATGAAGCACGTGAAATTAGTTGTTATTATACTATTCCATAGGTTTATTTTAGTGGACAAAATTTGGATGCATTTTGGTGATAGAATTGGAAAAGACTACGTTTTCTATGTACGTGGAGTGAAAGTTTTTATTGATTTTGCTCGGACCTCTATCGATAGTCAAGGTTACATAAAGTATCCATATCCAAGATGCAGAAATCTGTGTGAATGATATGAAACTCATATATTTGTGAATGATATGAATTTGGGATATACTCAATGGGTATTGATGGTGAGCCATATGAACCATTTGCCGATATTCCGTTCGGTGATGATATTGAAATGAGGCACCTGAATGATGATAATGAGCAGGATGACGATAGTGTGGGGGATTAGATGGAGGAGATGTTGAGTGACATTGGAGTTGTGATGCTTACGAATGAAATTGACAATGATGCCTCAAGTGGTCAAGGGACTTAGAAGATTTCTCTAGAATGTGGAAAGATACAGAGCATGAGCTTTATCCTGGCTGTACAAAACACAGCAAAAATATTGTTTATTGTGCAGCTACTGCACATTAAGTCATGTGGAATGTCGACGAAAGCAATCAACATAATATTGGACTTATTTAAAGAGGTGCTCTCTGAACGTTCTACATTGCCGAAGAATTTTTATGAAGTGAAACAGTTGATAAATGGGTTAAGATTTGAGTAAAAGTCGATACATGCATGTAGGAATGATTGTATGCTATTTTGGAGGGAGAATAAAGAAAAATAGGCTTGTCCTGTATGTGGAGAGTGGAAGGATAAGAAAAATGTTTCGGTAAAAATTTTTCGTTATTTTTCGCTCAAGCCAAGATTGCAAAGGCTATATATGTGCTGCAAAATAGCTTAAGATATGAGGTTGCACGAAGAGAAACGAGTTAAGGATGACACATATATGAGGCACCCAGCTAACTCAATTGCATAGCAATGTTTTGATAATAAATACTCATATTTTGACAACAAAACTCGTAACGTGCATCTAGAACTAACAACAGGTGGATTCAATCTTTTTGGTAATATGAGTAAAAGTTATAGGACGTGGCTTGTAGTGTTGATTCCATATAATCTTTCGTCATGGAAGTGTATGAAGATGCCAAACTTTTTGTTATCTTTGCTTATCCTCTGCCCAAGATCACCTGGAAATGATGTTGACGTATTCATGCAGTCGTTAATCGAAGAATTGAAAGATCTATGAGAAAATGGCGTACGAACTTTTGGTACATACACGTCGACATCTTTTCAGATGCATTCTGTAGTATTATGGACGATAAATGATTTTCCAGCATATAACAATCTTTCAGCTTGATGTACTAAATGAAAGTTGGTGTGTCCCATGTGTAATAAGGAAATTGCAAATGAATGGCTAAAATATTTGCGGATGATGTGTTTCATGGGGCATTGACGGAATTTGTTAGCAAATCATGTATGGCGAAGGGAATGCGCTAAATTTGATGGAAGATGACCGAATTGCACCAAACGAGTTGTCTGGAGATGAGAAAGTGGAACAATTAATGGAACTTCGAGCGAAATATTTTGGCAAAGGTCAGGAAAAAAATAAGAGAAAACGAGATGCAACGGAATTGTATTGAACAAACTAGAATATTTTGTTTTACTTGTCATGGTGGTTGTCATGTATGTTGCGATATAGTTTAGATGTAAATACATATAGAGAAAAATATTTGTGATAATATACTGGGGACATTGATGAGTATTACCAAAAAGATGAAGGACACAATTAAAAAGGTGAAAGATTTTGAGAGAATGAAAATTAAACATAATCTTTATTTGCGGGTGGAAGGCAATATGGTGGTTATATATGATGTATGCATGTTTTACGATGACAATGGAAGATATGATGGACTCTTGCAAATGGTTGCAAGGTGTGAAGTTGTCAGATGGATATACTTTAAAACTCAGTAGATGCATGAGTCCTGATGAATGAAAAATAAGTGGATTGAAAAGTCATGATTGTTACGTATTTTTAAAAAAATTGTTACTGATTGGAATTCGTGGGAAGCTGACTTCTAATGTACGTGTCATAATAACTTAACTATGCATGTTTTTCAATAATTTGTACTCTTGGGTAGTAAATCGATATGTGTTGCGGAAGATGGAAGATGACATTGTAGTACTATGTAAATTCGAGCAGATCTTTCCACCATCATTTTTTGACTTAATGGCTCATTTACCTTAAGAGGTACTGTTTGGTGGACTAGTATAATTTCGTTGGATGTATCCAGTTGAGATGTTTTTGGGTAGACTAAAACGCATTGTTACGAATAAAGCTCAAGTTGAGGGGTCAATAGCAGAAGCTTATATACACAATAAATGATAGACATTTTTCTCTTTATATCTCTATAGGGGTTAAGACCCGCTTTAATTGAGAAGAGCAAAATGTTGATTTTGCTGCCCCTCGCCCTTGTGAGCTATTTTTGTTTTTCCAGAATATACGGCCCTTGGGTTCACAAACAGGGTACGACTTAATCGGTGGAGAGTTAGGAAAAAATTGGTAGTATGTATTGAATAATTGTCGTCAGATTAATGACTATTTCAAGTATGTCAATCCATAATTAGAATAATCTAAATCTTCTACATTCTATTAAAGTACTACTATATTGAAGGTGCAGAGAATATAGAGGTGAGGCACGAAGAAGAATTTACAGGATGGTTTGAACAACGTGTATGCATTTAAATGTCCTGTATAGTAGAATATTTGTAAACCATATTAATTTATAGTAACGTTGTATGATTTTGTTACTGTTTCACTTGTTAGATTTTGAAACAAGGTACTTATGATATAAAATCAGTTTCTTTTGAATTGCATGCATCGGTTTGTGGTCCTTCAAATACAGCACTTCGATACACAACATGCATGGTTTAAGGTTAAAGGTTTCATACTGTAAACCGTGAACGTAATTGAAAGATGCAAAATTTTGGTGTGTTGGTCGAGAGAAGTCATGGAATAGAGAATATTGACTATTATGGTATCATACGTGATATTATCGAACTGAAATACCTGGGCGGGAATGCGACATAAGTATTTAAATGTGATTGGTGACATTGGTCGGGTATCGATACATAGGGATAGTCACTTTATGAGTGTCAATGACCCAATACTGCATGTTAATGGTACGAAAATGATCCATTTGTATTGATTTTTTAAGCGACCCAAGTCTATTATTTGATTGATCCAATGAAAGGGGCCAATGAAGCTAGTGGAGAGATAACTTGGTGCGTGATACAGAAGTTTGTTCCTTGAAATATTTATGATGCATGATTGGTAATGGATCACTATTATAGTGGAGATGAAGATGACACTCCAATTCTAGGCCTCCCAGGAAGATAGAGAGGGTATTAATTTATTTGTTGATCTTGGTGCACTCGAACTAATCCCTTTATGTAGAGATGACGTCCCACCCGTACATCTCGACCCATCTGTATTAAATGATTATTCAGTTGAAGATTTTGACGAATCATTAGAATCAAAACAAGAAGAAGAATAAGAGTCAGAAGAAGAAGACGACGAAGAAGACGAAGAAGAAGATGATGATGGGGAAGGAGATTTCGAAGATGTTATTGAGTAAGATTCTAAAATAGGTATGGAAAATACATCTGGAGATGAAGAATAAAAGTACTAAATATTTTATTTACATAGATTAGGCTATTACATTTTTTTATAATTATCTCTAAGCTAGCTCATTGAAAATAATAATGTTTTTTAAAGATGCCACCAAAACGATAATGAAGAAATGTGCCTCCTACGCCAAGTCCGTTAAGGACTCCCCAACTAATGCCCCCGCTCCTGATCAAGTTGATACACAAGAGGCAGTCGGCCAATCCTTACCTACCAGTAAGTAAATTCTTGTTGATAATTAATTATATTTGAATACTCGGAGAAAAATTGGTTTTAATAATTTTAAATATATTAGCTGATGTATTGTCACGTCGCGGTCGTGACTTAACACGCGGCCTAGCTCTGGAAAAAGATAGAAGGCACATAAAAATCAAGGTCAACATCCCTAATAACTCCACTAGAGGTGTGGATGATAGTAAGGCATCACTTTTCTCCTATGTCGGAACACTAGTATGAGCTTATGCGTCATTTTATGTGCGGTCTTGGCGAGATGTTCTGAATAAGGTTAAGGATCACATTTGGAATCGTGTAATGGTGAACTTATATACCCTAGTTTTTTAGATATGTTTTAATCTCATATTTTTTACGCAATTCAATTCTTAGGATGAAATCAACCTAAATTTAGGCCGTAGTGAGGAAGTAGGAACTATGATTGAGTTGATGGCTACATTATTTCGGCGTCACAAGCGACGATGTCATGACCATTTCAAGAAATTTTATACGTTAGAAGAGTCTGCTCAACCCTTTTTCAAAAAATGAAGTTAGACGATTGGAGGAAGTGTTGTGATTAGGGGTGTAACTGGTCCAATCCAATTTTGGACAAAATTTATGACCGAACCGGTATGTATCGGTTTTGCAATTTCTAAAACCGATTACGTACTGATTACCTTCCTAAACCGGTATCTCCGATTTTACCGGTTTCCAATCCAGTTCAGGTTCATAAAAAAACTGCTTTCAAAAAATCTGTTCAAAAAATCAGTTACTATTACAAAATCTACACTACTAAAAAAATTATGTTTTAGTAAAAAAATCTGATTTTCAAAAATCTGCTACAAGCCTATAAATATAACTACTACAAAAACTGAAAAAAAGGATTTGCAATAAAAATAAAAATCTGTTGTTAAATAAAATTAGTCCAAAAGTTTAAATTAGAAGTTCAAAAGTGCAACAAATTATAAGTCCAAATTCCAAAAGTTTAAATTATAAGTCCAAAAGTCTAAAAAGTTACAAGTACAAATACCAAAAATCTAAATTACAAGTCCTAAAGTCCAACAAATTACAAGTCCAAATTAAAAGTCCAAATTACAAATCTAAACTAGAAGTCCAAATTACAAGAACATCCAATAAAAAACCTTACAACTAGAACAAATAGCTATGCACCAAGCCACCAACTCCAATAGTCTATTCAACATGCCTTGCAATTGTTTGAAAATAAATCAAGCAGTTAATTCCAATAAAAAGGTAGTAATTACATTAAATGAAAAGGGAAAACTTAAGGAAAGATGTTATACAAGTTGACCTTCCTTAAATTTAATCATCTCCAACCAAAGAAGTAGGTCTTGAAGAACTTCCTAGGTTCGACTTATCCTCAGTATTCATCTTTGTAAAATAATCCCAAACCACAGATCTTTTCCTAATAGTAGATGTCTTACTTGCATTAGATTTGGGAGAAAGCGGATCATTAGTCACTGTTGATTCCATGGTCATTTCCATTGAAGGTTGACAATCGTCAGGTGTTTCTGTTTCATTTGAAGGATCCATTTGTGATTCTGTAGTAACAAAAATAAACTTAATAAAGCTCCTATAATTAATAAAAATAATGTTTATGTTTACTGGACTGAAATAATAGAGTATTGACTTGACTTGAGCCTTATTTTTATTTAATAACTCATTAACTGCACTGCAATAATGTAAGCCTTATTTTTATTTATTTTTGTTGAACATTTATAGTTTATTCAAATCCTCAATCACAATTGATAAACAAGGCACATATGTTATTCTAGTAGAAAAATTACAAAACCCTAATGAGAATCGATACTTGCAGTCGTGAGTGTGCAAGCGTCGTGCAGTCGTTTTGAAAAAAAAGTGAATAAATATGGGACCCACATGAAAAGAAATTAATTTTTTAATAGTGGATCCCACTCTTTTTTAAAGTGACTGCACGGAATTTGCGCATTCCACGACTGTATGTAGCATTACTCAACCCTAATAACACAAACACAATCCCAAAAGCCCAAAATTTGTATTAAAAAACCCTAATATCACAAATACCATCTATCATAATTTCAAAGTAATTTCACAAACCCAAGTACAAAACCCTAATAACACAAACATAATCACAAACACAAATACGATCACAAAATCCTAAATTCCGATTCTGAAACCCTAACAAAAGAAATACCATATACCAGATTTCAAAGTAATTTAAAAAACATAAAAATAAATTACCATGAGGAATCGAAGACAGAGAGAGTGAGGTGAGGCCGAGGGTCTGTGCGTGGCAGGTTGCAGCTCAGTTCTTAGTACTTACAGGCGATGCCGTGAGCTCACGGTATGTGCGACGGTTAGTGAGGGGGTAGAGAGATAGAGACGAGAGAGTGGGGTAGAGAGACAGAGACGAGATAGTGAGGTAGATAGATGAGATAGTGAGGCAGAGAGACAGGCACCATTTGTTGTCGAAGACTTGAGAAGTTGAGAGTCTGAGACTTTAGGGTTTAATCGAGAGGAAACGAAGTCTTGGAGATTGGAGAGGAAAGGACGCCGTTTCCTATTGGTTTCAAATTTTCAATGTGGTTCTTTTTTTTTTTAAATGATAAATAATTTTTTTTTTATGGTTTGGAAAATTGATAATTATAATTTATATATATTTGTACTAATACATTTAATAGACTATAGTGATTTAGTTATAGTGATTAGTATTAGTTATATATTAGTATAAGTATAACTATAGTGCATATTAGACTATTAGTATAGTTATATATTAGTATTAGTTATAAACTTATATATTAGTATAGCAATATAATATATTAGACTATATAATAGTATTAATATTATACTATTAGTATAGTTATATATTAATATTAGTTATAAACTTACACTGATTTAGTATAAGTACTATAGTCTATATTAAACTATTAGTATTAATTATAAACTTATATATTAGTATAGTTATATATTAGTATTAGTTATAAACTTATATATTAGTATAGCTATATAATATATTAGACTATATACAATATAATTTAATATATATATTTTATGTTTAAAGTATATGATCAATTAAATTTTTATTTTATAAATTATATTAACATTATCTTATATATAATTATATTAATAACATATGATCAAATAAATTACAAATGTTCATATTTAAGATTAACATTTTATGTTATAATTTATAAATTATAATATGAAATTATTTCATAAATGATATATAATTATATATATTATATATAAAAATTTCACATATAATTATATATTATATATAAAATATTTTGTATAATATTAATTTTGTATAAAAATTATATATAAAATATTAATTTTTATATATTTGTTTCCCCAACCGGTTTGGTTCGGTCCCGAAAATCGTAGAACCGGAACCAGACCAGTTCCGGCCGGTTTTGCATAATTCAAGAACTGGTCCCGGATCGATTTTCTGGTTTAAATTTACACCCCTAGTTGTGATCTTTTCGCAAACCTAGATTATAAGGTATTCTAGATTTTTTTCTCTATAACTTATTTACATCTATATTGGTTGCATAGATTATATTTAACATCGTTAATTTCTCCTGTAGCACTTAAATTCTATCAATGGACAGAATAGAACGTTTTTGACAATCCACTATCGCGCTAGATTAAGGTCATTCCAATGCCTTACCAATAAAATGGAAATTATTTATTAAAATTCAGTCATTTTATCATAATTTTTTATTCAAGTACTAACATGATTTTTTAAAATTATTATTGTGGCTTTGTTAGAAACACGATGATCATGAAAATTTCTCTATCGTTTATCTCTATGCTACTACTCACATCGATGCGCACAATGAGTAGATTAATGATCTTGTCGCCAAAGATAATTATGTAAGTGAGGTCATTTTTTGTGAAAAACGTTTGCCAACATGTGAATGGATATTATGCAGCAGGATAGCGGTGGGCGGGGAAGGATGATGAAATAAAACCTATCATTGTTCAAAACTTTTGTTTTCTAATTTTGCAACTCTCTAAAAAAGTTTCCTGAGATGATACTATCTATGGTGTAATATGATACAATTTATATACTTTTTAATTTTATGAAATTATTAGTTCTGATCAGTACGTTTGAATGTAAACAAAGAACGTTAGAACATGCATTTACGTTCGAATGTATGGTATAACACGTATATACTCCACAAACGTTCAAACTTATTCTATTACAATCGAACGAATATTTCTTAATGTTCGAATGATTAAAAAGATATGTTTGAACGTATTTATTAACCATCCGAACGTTTAATCTTTGACGTTCGAACAATTGCCTAATAACGTGAGAATGTAAAATTCAAATGTCACATCACGAACGTTCGAACGTAAAAATCAAACGTGCAAATGAAAAATATCGAATGTTAGATATTTATTGTTTGAATACTAATGGGTTTGGTAAACGTTCGAACATTATTTGATACTTTCGAACGTACTTTCTATGAAGAAATTCAACAGTCACAAAATCTCTTCATGCGCGTTCAAACATTGCATCTCACGACAGACTTCCAATTGTCTCAAAAAAACTTTTAGTGACGATCGTATGGTAAAGCATCAAAAAATATTTTTTTTGATGCTTTTTTATGACGGTTGTAGAGACGGTTTCAAACCATCATAAAAAAGTTTTTGTGACATTTTTTTTTTTTTTTGATACTTTTGTTGGTCACAATAAATAAAATATGTTGTAGTGGTACGTGCACGTAAGCTCTATGATCAGTCAAATGAAAGTCGCCTATTATTATAAATATCTAACATTCGATATTTTAGTCACTTCAAAATTATAATTAATTTCAATAAAAATACTCGTATATGTGATTACTTGTGTTAGCATGTTTGGACCACCGCTTGAGTTTTGAAATACCTTACACGTACAGTCATCTATCTGACTTTTCATGTGATTATCTCAATTAATGGAATTAAAATAATTGTATTTTTATAGTTTGATGAGCAATAGATTCGATTTATTTTTAATAATTATATTTGCAACAAAATAATCTTATATGTGACCACTTGTGTTAGCATATTTGGACCATTTATTATTTGTGATTGAGTTTTGAAATAATTTATACCTACAATAATCTATTATTTCCTTTGAGGGTACGTAAAATATATAACAACTTTGACAGTACTAATTTGGAGGGCAAGTAAATAATAGTTTGATAATTGAAGAGGGTAAGTGTCTTTTGTAACTGCAAAAAGTGAGAAATTCTATTTGCAAGCTTCTGGTTAATTTAGAAAGTGCATGCATTCATACTACCAATATAACATGATTTAATTTTTAAGAAAATTTAATTTAGAACTTCTCTTATAAAGCAAAATCATGACATGATAACAGTATAGAGATATATATACTCATGAGTGGAAAATTTCAACGCAGGTCTCTCATGCATATATAATTGTTGCTTGGCATTCACATATATGATGGCTATGTGTCACCCGTTCCAACTACTTCCAAACGCCCATTAGAGTGCAATAGTACTAAAGCTGAGTAAGAGAGGGATCGATGCATGAATAATTCTTTTCATCAGCTATAATTTATTATACATATCAACATCTTATGAAAAAGTATAGAAAAAATTGTCAAATATAGAGTGTGAGGATGAATAATGACTGATGCATAGTAAAATCCTATATGCATATTATCTAATCGTGTGGGACTGCACACCACGAGGTTGCTTCGTTATGGCCGGGTACGCTTTGCAACACGAGGTTGCTTCATGTCCAATTATTATTATTATTTTTTTTTTCAAAGCAAAAGTATTGAAGTCTATGAAAAATGGTAAATTTAATTTACTTTATTTCATATAAAGAAAGAGAAAGTATGCATCACGTTTTAATGCAGCATTTTTTAAGACAAATAAATTAAATTAAATAACGATAATTACTATGATCAAGACATAAACATGATATCGATAGAAATACGCATGCAATTACGAATAAGATTCTTTGGATAAGAAGAGGGTCGATAAGATTCTCTCTCTCTCTCTCTCTCTCTCTCTCTCTCTCTCCACTATCTACAATATCATGTTAGTGATTAGTGATTGTGCCCACCTCACCTGATCTTTTTGTCTAGGATGTTTGATCACATGCCTTTGGCTCTACCTTAATATATACAATATTTTCATTTTTTTATTATTATTGGGGAGTATAAAGTATTATATATCCGAATCATTCTATTTAGAAACTGATGTATGAGACATATTTTCGTATTAACAATACAAAATTGCATTTGAGTCTAGAATTTGGATTAGGTCAAAAAGAACTTTATCATAATATTTGGCATTTGCCTCTTGGGCTGTTTGGAGTGTTGGATTAAGCTCTAAAAGGGAATCGATCTCCTCTAATTTGGGTCATTCTCACCATGCCTAGCTCTGAGTTATAGCCCACCATTGTGTTTGTTTCTCTGGAATTTCCTTCCATTTCAGATAGTCGGATTGAAATTAGCCAACATGAGTGCTTTTGGGATGGGCCTAAAACCTTTGATGTGATACCATTACCCCAATTTAGGCAGAGCCGAAGCTAATTAGATACTATAATTTACACATCTTCTTCATTTTAAGGGACTAGAAATAGGTTGAAACAAAAATTCGAAAATTCGATTTTGAATTCGGTTCTATTCCGTTCCGACTATGATAAAACGGAGTCGGAGTAGTCTATCATTTATACTAGTATAGTTATATAATTAGAACTTATATAGTTAAATTCAATAATATACTAAAATGAACTAATAATTATAAATAATATATTTATACTATAAAAAAATAGACTAATAATAGTTTAGTATATGTAAATATAGTATTACTACCATACATAATCAAGTATATAAATAAGTTAGACACTAGTATTAAAATAAGTCTAGTATAATAAGTTAATAACACATAATGCTAATATACTAAAGTATAATAACATGTAATTAGATAGTAGAAATAATTCTAATGTAAAAATAAGTTATAAATAACTTAAACACTAGTAAAATATAATAACATGTAACATCATAGTATAATAACATGTAATTAGACACTATAGTACTGTTGGTTGTATTGAATCTCTTGTATTGGCTGATTGCCATATTTCAGTTTAATAATACTGACTACGTACTGTGTTGATTTTCAAAAAAAAAAAAAAAGTATAATATAATAAGTTAATTACACATAATACTACAGTATAATAACATGTAATTAGACACTAGAAATAATTTGTAATATTATAGTATGATAACGTGTAATTAGACACTATAGTATATAAAAAATAAGTTAGATATTATTATAAAAGTAAATCAGCAGTGAATGATTTAATTTTACTTTTTACTTTTTGAAAAATTAAAATTTGAATGCCCACAAAAAATTCTCTTTTAAAAATTGTTTAATTATGAAGTTAAAAAAAATCTTAAAAAAATCCAAATTCGACTCCGACTTCTACTTGTATTTAAATTCCGACTTAATCAGTGCTTCCTAAATCCGATTCCAATTAAGTCGTTACTAACCCCTAACCAGAAAGTTTCAATTTTTTATGTAAGATAAAAGCATAATAAATAAATAAACCCAAAATATGAACTGGAGCGAGCAACAACAATTATTCAATAAGCACTCAAAATTACCAATAAGAAATCTTATTGTATACATTTCCACACAAATAGCATATGATAGACACTCCACTCACTGGATTAGAATATTTGATATATTTTGTTAACAGATGTAAAGCATTATTTATTTTTAAGGAATGGCTTAACGAGGTCTATATAGTTTTATAGGCAGAGACATGTCAAAGTATTGTACTGACAATTCATAAGAGAAACGACAAGCAATACTTGCATTGCATGCATGTGGTTGCTCATATCCCTTAATATCATGCATCCTGTCGGCAGCCCTTGCCCTTGCCCTTGCCTATGCATTATGCATGCCCACCATTTTTACTACCTCTTCTTCCTCCAATTGATTTCCGGTGGCCGCCACAGCCCCAAGCCCAACAAGCACCCTTGCTGCTGCTTGATCCTCCACTGCCTCCTCCCCAACCCCATCCTCCTCCTTTGCCACCTCCACCTCCTCCACCGCCACCGCCACCTCCTCCTCCTCCTCCTCCTCCTCCTCCTCCTCCTCCTCCATTACTGCCACCTCCCCCACCACCACCGCCACCGCCACCTCCTTTACCCCGTCCAAAACCTTTACCATTTCCGCCACCCCCACCTCCACCTCCTCCACCACCGCCACTGCTACCTCCACTACTTCCTTTGCCATGTCTTCGTTTGTGGCCTTTTCCTTTCTGCCCATCACCTCCACCCTTTCCACCTCCGCTCCCCCTACCATTTCCCCCACCTTTACCTCCATTGCTGCCTCCACCTCCGCTGCCGCCGCCACCACCACCACCACCACCACCACCACCTCCTCCTCCTCCTCCTCCTCCTCCTCTTCCACCACTATCTCCTCCAGTTTTACTTTGGACCAATGCTTCGTCTGACGAAATAGTCGCGTTTCTTGCTTGTACATCTCCACCGTTTTTATTTCTTAGTGAACTATTTGGAATTGAAGTTGCTTTCAACCCGGAAATGCCATCTTCGGCGTCATGAACGGCCCGCCCGTCAACCAAACACGGGCTCAATACAAGTGCTAAAAGCAGAAAAACCCCAACTGCTCTTGCAATGTTCATAATTTCTTGCCTCAAGTTGAGAATGCAAATCCTCACTCGTCCCCTCCCCCCTTTTATATGTTTCACGTTGTACTTCCAATGTCCTCTGATGGAAAACTCTCATTGTTTAGCTCAGAAAAGCTGTCCCCACCAGAACAAACTCTCATTGTTTAGCTCAGAAGGAAAAAAACCCAATGCAACAAACCCAAAACATTTCAAAAAGGCTGCAAAAAGACGGGAAGAGATGATGGATAGAGTAGAGTAATGTATGCCGTACGGTGCAATTTGTCCCCACTTTTCAATATTTTCTAGTAACTAATGCACGCTAGGCTTGGAGAGCACACTAGATCATGTGCATGCACACCCACCATGTCAAACTGTCTCTGTCTCTATGCGAACCTAATCAAATCAGCTCATATAATTTTGCCACCGTTACATTATCGATCAGCTTGCTTATCTTTCTCTCATTTGCTGAAAAAAACAAAACCCTAGTCTCTCGAAAGCTTAATTTTCCTTGCAACCTAAGTGCGCAGGCATCATCTACCTATAGCCTATAGGACGTCCTAAGTATAACGTATAATAATGAGATGAGCTGGGGGATGCCTTTTGCTTGACGAATGAGGATTGAGGAAGGAGGTATGTGCCGGCCATGTGATGAAGATCATGGAAAAGAACCTGTATTGAGTTGAAAAGATTGTGGTGGAGAGAAGGTTGGTATAGTACTTATGGGGTCGTAACTTGCTTATAGTGCAGTCCAGATAAGAAGCATACGAATAATATATAATAATAATAACACCCTATAATTTGACAGGCCGGAGTTGCATTCATGCATGCCATTCTCATTTCTTCTAGTTGTTCTTCCTATTTTTATTTGGCTCGATCTCTAGAATTCAGATCTATTTTTAAACCACATTCACACGCTATCAATATAAACAATCACTACAAGAAAACTGTTTATTTGTTGTCAGTTAATTCTAGTGAAATGACTATTTACAATTAAAATAAATATGTTTTGATCACAAATAATATTTTCGTTGCAATTAAATGGCTATAAAAACTGTTTTTTTTTTTTTAGTGAACGCCGGTTCTATCAGAATTAAGAAACTTTTAGAAGGTCTGCCAAACATAAAAACGAAAAAAAAGGAGAAACTTTTAGAAGAAGGATGCCATTTTCACAATAAGGGTACAGGGGTACTAGGTTTGGTTTGGGAGTTTGAAGCGAGAAAGAGGCCAGGAGTTGACACAAAAGTACTCCAAGTGGCTCGAATGGACTGTTTGGATGAATGGTTTAGCTAGGCCCATTGCAGCTGATACATTCCATTTAATTTTAGGCTCATCCATTTAATTTGTATCTATGAGCCAGCCGATTCGGGGTTAGATTTTTCGTGCAGGATGTGTTTTAATGGTGTTGAGGAAATCTGTGAATATTTGTATGTATTTTGTAAGTTCCGTTAAGATATAGTCGAATGTATGGAGTAGGTTGAGATATGTGTTTTAATGTATGAAGTAGGTTGAGATATGTTTAACTTTTTATGGAAAGTTGAAGAAGTAGTGAGTCTCATTAATGACTGGTTTGAGATAGGTTAAGATGAGTTTGACATGACCCAAACGTGGCCTAAATAACTGCCATTCAATACTTATTATGCTAAACCTAAAGGTTTAATTTTATCGACCTTGTTTAATTAATGACAAACCAAGTCAAACATACATGCAACGAACAGATGCAATATTGAGCAATGAACCAATATTAAACAGTCTGATCTAGCTATAAAATCCACCGTTAAATCCTACGTACAATCAAATGTTCCTAAACTTTAGGCAGGCCGTTAATAGCTTAGCTCTAACATGACATGTAGGCTTATACAAATTATTATTTCACTCGAAAGATATATACTAGTGTATGATGAAAGTGTATAAACTTGAGTTGCCTTAAAAATTACGTACGTACATTTCGATATATTTGCATGAACTTGATCGCTTGGATCCTCTTAAGACTGAGGGATGAAATTAAAAATGCATCATTAAATACCTATATAAGGTTCGAATTGTTTCTAATTTTCATAAAGTGCTAGTCAAATCAAATTATGTTATATATGTGGGTGACGAGTGGTGTAAAAGTCTTAAAATAAAATTAATCATTTAAAAAAAGGCTAGTCAATTTGAAACTTCATTAAAATAGCATAAAAACCCTAGTTTAACATAGTAATTAAGTAATCAATTTGAGACTTAGCAGTCATGACTACTTTTATAACATAACCACTCTAATTATGTTTATTATTCATATTGTCGATGTGGGATTAGGGTATTAAATACAACCCACTCGCTTAGTTATATTAAGAATATAATACTAATAATAACATCTACATCTTCTTATCAATTTAATCTTTTGAAATAAGTTATGACTTTACATAGTATCAAAGCAGTGGTCTTGAGTTCAAACCGGACTGACTCTACACTCTATCTCATTTAATTAAATATTTCACGTATTGGACTTACTCATTGAGAGAGACTCCGGCCCACACGTGAGGGAAGTGTTAAGAATATAATATAAATAACAAAATTAACCTTTTTCTATCAGCTTACGTTTTTAAAACAAGTGGTAATTTCACAAGTTACACAATCTAATAACCTATAGACTATCAAAGATTCAAGCTTAAACTCTACAATCTTCAAGTCACCACCCAGCTCAATCATGAAGTTATAAATTATAATAGTTTATGGCCAAGTCTAATTCGAGAAATAAACCTTAAATGCACTTCTTTTACCCGTTTTGACAATTTTGATTTGAAGTTGATGGATAAAAAGTGTGTATGAAGTATGCATGTTTGGATTCCTTAGAATTTGATTCAATAATGAGCTTTTGCACACTTGGTAGAATAAGAGCAAACTAATTAACCTTTAGGGTTGATAATTCAATAAGAACATTGGTTCCAATATCCAAACGGGAGGAGAAAACAACGAAAAAACATATGAGTAATGCTACATACAGTCGTGGAATGCGTAAACGCAGTGCAGTCGCTTTGAAAAAGAGTGGGGCGGGTCCACTATTAAAAAATTAATTTCTTTTCATATGGATCCCATATTTATTTATTTTTTTCAAAACGACTGCACGACGCTTACACACTCACAACTGTAAGTATCATTTCTCAAAACATATTATTCGGGAGTTTTGTAGTATTTAATATGTCGTTTGCTCTATTAAATTCTCTATCTTGGCTTTTCTAATTTGTCAGATATCGTCATTTCGCCTTCCGACATCCTCACTTCTGGGCATGATGATGCCTCAGCCCACCTTAAGCTCTCGCTCTGTTGTTGGCAGGACCAGTTCTAAGGCTGCTTAGTAATGCAGTTGGGCCTTAGGCCTTTCTGGCCCCAAGCCCACTCATCCTACAAGATTTAAAAGAAATTATATACCCTAAAAATTATCATGAATCATATATAATCTATTAATGTTATATAGAGTTGTGAAGTGTATAAGTGTCGTACAGTTACTTAAATTTATTATTAAAAAATTAATTTTTTTTCATATAGATCCTATATTTATTAATTTTTTTCAAAATAATTATACAACGCTTACACACTTACACTTACAATTACAATTATCATTTCTCGCTAACCTTTATTTGCCATGTCAAAGCTACGTGATTTTATGATTTGGGGAATAGTGGAACGGCCGACAGGCCGGGTCATGAGTGTGGTCCAAACAGATTTAAGAATCCAGACGCAGCAACAAGACCGCTGGCTCGAGTGTACCCGCCCCGGCCAAGTCCACTCAGTACTCCATGACCTTGTGATCCAAAGTCAAACACGCCGGTTCACCGGTGCTGCATGTTGGATATGTGGTCGTTGGTGGTTCCTGAAACTCGTGAGGTTTCCAATTCCAACAAAGAATAATTCTATAATCCAAATGATATCTTGTGGTCCAGTTCAATTTTCCAAGTCGTCCTAAAGCTTATGGTACAGAAGAAACAACCCACAAAACCCGTCATACTTAATAGGCGTATCTAGAATCTTCAAAGTCTATGGTGGTTGCATTTCAAGGTTCGTTTGTTTTCAGAGATGAGATGAGATTAAAATTAAAAAGTAAAATAAAATATTATTAAAATATATTTTTTAATATTATTTTTGTTTTGAAATTTGAAAAAGTTGAATTGTTTATTTTATCTTATATTGAAAGTTAGAAAAATTGTAATGATTAGATGAGATAAAATAAAATGAGATGTTTTCTAAAAACAAACGAGCCCGCATCACAGATCTTCTACTTGATGAGATGGAATTGATCATTTAATTTTAGAGATGAGTATTTTAGATTGATTAATTTTCTTGTAAGATTTAAAAAAGTGATGGGTTCCCTTAACATTTAACAGAAAGTTTTATGATTTTTTTTTTTAAATTTTGGAAATTAAAAATGTTAAAAGATGTTATAGATCATTGATTGAGAAAAGACATGTCGTTAAATCATGCGGTGAAATGCGTTTCTTTTCTCTGTGTGATTCTTTTCAGTGGCTATACTGGTCTATGAAATGGTAGGCCAAAAGTAGTTGGAAGAAATTAATATATAGCGTTGGATTACATTAAGGTGTAGATGAATGTAATGAAGTGAAGAATTAGAAGACTGTGTCCAAATGGGAACTTAAGGTGGCCGCATTGACTATTATGTGCCCATTCACGGCTGCCACTAGCTAAAGTTTAATTTGTATAATTGTCTTGATCTTCAACTGGTCTATGTATATTCCATTCGATCCTATCAATTCCATTTAAGATTTGACGAATTTCCCAATCAGTGTTTATACATAAGAGTTCTTCTATTCAGAAGTAGTTTTACACTACACACCTATTAATGTAGATTTTTATTTTTTTCTCTCAGAAAAAGTATGGTGTAAGATTGCTAAGTAGAATTTTTCGTATATATAAATCCAAAATTAAGAGCTTGCCTCATTTTTCAAACATACATGCCTTCTGCACATGATCTAAGGCACATGACATTTTGGCATCATTAAGCTAGAAAGGAAGAAGAAAAATCGATCAATTGCTGAAATTCGTGAATGCACTGACAAATTTAAAAGAAAAAGTTTGGAAATAATAAGCCTACATTTTAGACTATTTTTCCAGTTGCATGCATATATACATGAATATTGTTGAAGACAGCTCGTATTTGACACATCCGTCCACGTTAAGAATTTAGTTGGTTTAGCAGAAGAATAAATTCATTGACTCAAGCAACTTTTTGATCTGTCTCCCTATTGTGTGTGTCGACTATATATATATATATATATATATATATTAGGATATTATTTTGAATTTCCTAATACGGGCATTAGCATTGGTTTCTCTATATGCATCTTTAAAATCACATCTTTTGAAAATTAATTTTACATATCAAGAAAAACTCTTACACTGGATTATGAAGATGCATAAGTCACTGCCAATGCTCTTCATGTGAAGAGCTGCAATATTGCTATATATATATATATAGCTCATAAATATTGTATATATCAAACAAAATGAAAAGCTCTTTGGATCGAGTGTTTGAATCGTTTTATTACTCACAAATTCGTGTATGTGTAAACACAACAATTATAGCATGCATAACCCAGAATAGTAATTAATAAATTAAGATATGATCAAAATATAAATAGCTTTTTACCTTATCTGATGTGGCAGATCAACTTCTTTAATTCCCATTAGTAATGTGTAATTTGGTGTATCAATAAATTAACTAGCATGCAAATAGATTCATGAGATTGTTGGAGTTTCACACGTTTTTTCTTTAATCTCCTCTCAAAGTTTTAATATCTAACCATTTTGGGACATGACAAATTAATGATCGATCGATTAAATATTTTCAGATAAGAGTAAGTACTACTACAGGTTTGTTAATTCATGTCAATCTGTTTTTATTTTTTTGCTTATCCTTTTTCTACTTTTGCTGTTCGATCCTTATACATGAACAAATGAATTTGAATTCCCGTCATGCATGGATGATATAGATAGCTCCATCAAAAGATGGGAAGTGCTGAATTATGATGAAAGAAAGCTATCTGAAACGTGACATGCATGTACGCGAGTGTGTCCACCACTAATGCAGTACTACATGTCTTTCTTTCGCCATAATCTAGATACCCATAAACACTCGGCCGAAAAAGTAGAGCAAATTCAAATGGATCAAACAAATGGAATTTTCAATATTGATGATGAGAGCATTATGCAGATATACAAAGGCAAAGGTTGACATATTTCCTATCCATATTCATAGATGGTGAGGTCAGAGTGACTAGAACATGAAGTAAGAGCGAGCTGGCTGGTTGCATGTCGGCTATGTTCTATGTCTCGAATAAATTAATTAAGCTTGATCTTCTAGATTTATTTTGATTGGATTTTGACTAATTCCCATTCTTTTAAGTTTTTTTTTTTTTACTGTGAATATCTATCAAAGTTTCCTAGCTATCTATCTTAGGATTACGATGTTAATTATATTTGTCGGTAGTGAAACGTGCAATTGGATGGTGTCGTTTTCATACATAAGATCAACACAATTGTCGCTGTGTCCTATTGCCAATATGATGCATTTACGGCGTTGATTAAGACATGATCAATACTCATATCATGTCAATATCTCACCAACATTATATTTTCTCTTTCTAATATTCTAAAGAAGTACTTCTAGATCGACCTAACTGCACGCAGCTAGCTAGGAACGGAATGTGCCCAATTACATCAATCAACCAATTAGTACTAGTGGATATTTTATAAATACATACATACATACATACATATATATATATATATATTTGCTCCAAATTAATCCCTTAAAGAATATCTCAACAAATTGCAAATATAGATGGACATACTTAAATTGCAAATATCTCAATAGAGTAATGCTACAAGCAGTCGTAGAGTGCACAAGTGCCGTGTAGTCGCTTTGAAAAATAGTGGGGTCTACTATTAAAAAATTATTTTTTTTATGTGGATTCCGTATTTATTCACATTTTACAAAGTGATTGCACGTCGCTTACACACTCACAACTGCAACTATCATTTCTCATCTCAATAAATATCTCAACGCGTTAAGTTTCTAGTTAATTACTTCTTTCCAAGTTAAGAAAAGAATGAAATAGTTTTATGATGTGGGTAGCTAACCAACTACGTTGGTTCGTTTGATTGGATATTAACTTCATCACATGATGAAAATCTAGGTGAGATGAGAGGCCTAAAATAGTTTATCACTTCCTCGCTTTGCGCCTAATCTATATTCTACGTATGTTTAAGGTCATGTGCTAGTTTTAAAGCTTTCAACATCAAGGATCGGCAACCTTTAATAAACGAAACCAAAGTGCAAAATAGTTATGAGTGATGTTCATTAATGTAGGTACGATACTTAATGCTATTGGCCTAGAAGCCGTTATCAATATAACTTTCTTTGGTGTGCATCGGTTGTGCTATACGCCACCCATCATGTGGTGAGTTCGCCACTAATATTGACAATGAAACAAAGAGATGATCATGCTAATAATACTCTAATTAATTATCATTGAAATAATACCATTTTTCCTATAACTCACTACTTGGGACCAATTCTTTTTGCGGCGGATTTATTTTCATTGCAAATAGATGTATTTTTGGGTTTCCATCGTCTTATTTCCTATGAGTAAATCTATTGGCAAAAAATTAATTCCAAAAGGGATATATAATTACATCCCCACAAATGAGATCAATGAAAATAAGTTGTTGCGAGTTTTTATCAATTACAGCCACACTAGTTTGTAGCTAAACATATGAGTTTGAAACCAAAGATCGCTTTGCTTGCTACAAAGAACTCAAGAAACTCGAACTCGAAAAGGTTATGATCTACACGGATAGAACTCTTTTCCAAATTTACTTATAGGAAATTTCCTTTGACTCATCTAAGAAATTATCATGTGTCCTTTGAGCATGTGAGAAGTACATATTTTTTTAATGAAGGGACACCTTACAATTTTTTAGCCTGTCTCTCATTTCTTTTACTTCTGCATCCGTGAAGTATTGGTTTCTCTATATATAATCCTGTTGGCACTGCCATTCAGGCGCCACTTGAATGTAGAATTTATTAATTTCAAGTTACAAAAGTTGACAAATGACAAATTCTAGGTTACAAGACTGTAATTTATACAAATTAGGCATATATATTGTTGATGTCGTGTTTCACAACCCGAGCAACTCCATGCATTAGGTTGATATGTTCCTACGTAAAGAGGAAATGAAGACTCGAGGTGGTGGGGGTTACCTCGGATGCCTTTTCTGTTTGGATTCTGAATTTGTGATCTGTGTGAGCTTCTAATGAATATGTGTGTAGAGCTTTTTGCCCCCAAGGGGGAGATATTTATACCTAATAGGGGCGATCCCTTGTCAGGCTAATCATGGTGGTGCCACTCCGTACCCAGGTCGTGTCCTCTACCAACTCCCTATCATGCGACAGGCCATCCATGCCTGATCGTGGCTATCGCTGACAACCCTTTGTCCTTGTCTTGGCATGCACGCCTCCGTCCTTCATTAAATGCGGCGTGCCCACCTTTCAGGTCTGTCTAGCTATCGGTGCTCAAGGACCTGGGTTGTCCCTAACCCTGTGGTTGCGAATTTTCAACCAATATACGTGTTAGGCCTCCTGGCTTAGTCCCATGCCCAACACGTGCTACCTTACTACTACCTTGTTGGCTTCCTGGGTTGACCTCGCCCTTCATGGCCCTACCCAGCCCATCCTATTCTCTCATACCGATTTCATCTTACCAAACTGTCCTTGGGCCCACCCGTTCAGCATGGATTGGGCTCGTGTAGTCGAGCCCATCACTGGGAACAACTCCCCTCACACACACACACACACGAAGATTATTGATTTATTCAAGTAATTATTATAAAGCGCCAGCTTGTAGAATATATATACAAATATTGACGTAGCATTCGAAGTCCGAAATGACAATACTACTATCATGGAAACGAATATTTTTGCAGTAGGAAGAACATGCATAAACATATAATTTTGCTCAGCTGTCAAGACTCAGAATTGATGTTGTTCTTAGTACTTTTAATCTGTCACTAAAACATACATAATAACAATGCTCGATCTTCGATCTACTCTACAGTGATAGTTTTGGTTTATATGAAACCAAATTTAACGATTCTCAACGTACGTGTTTGCCAACATTATAATTGGAGATAGTATTGCTAATTTTTAATTGTTGTTCTAAAAATGTTAAAATTTTACATAACTACCTAATCCAACAATGATATCTCAATTGCCTAATTTTGGAACCAATTAGTTGGAGTGGCTACATATCATGCTGAAGTTGTCTTTCTTATACAGTATCCCGAGCAAAACCCTTTGAATGTTGTTGTCAAAGAAGAAAAGGAATATAAATATACCTATAATTGTGAAAACCGGAGAAAAAACTTTGGGATAGAGGCCAAAAGGATTGAGTGTTAAGATATAAAATAAATAATACAATTTACCTCTTCCTATTAGCTTACATTTTTTGGACAAGTGGTAATTTCACATTGAGTACATGAGTAGAGATTTGAAAGACCCATGCAAGTTTCGAAATAGGATGTGTCGAGATTGCTATTATTGCTTTCAGGTTCTTTTCTCCGCCAGTCACCCTTATGTGGGAGGGGTCAAGCTTGGAGACTTCTCATTTATGGGAAATAAAACTATCATGCATTCCGGTTCTACACATCAAATTGGAGAGTTCCGGTCTTCTAAGGGAATTTCCTATTGTTGGCATATAGTTGCATGGAAGTATATTAATTTTTACTCAATAATCAATATATAATCGTATACTTTTACTGCATACTAATTTATTTCATTCATAAATCGAAAAAGGGTATTCCTAATTGTTATCGTATTTTATTTTGTCTTCTTAAATGATCCTGTCGTATTCATATATAGAATCATGTAGATCTAATTTTTTTGATCCCACTTATTAGTTATTATTAATTAAGCACGTTTTTAGAGATGAACTTATATACGCACGTGATCCCTTCTGTCTGCAGATCAATTTGGAAGATATGGAACACGTAATGGCAGGGCTGGATGATCTGATCAGAGGGGGGATCAGGAAAGAAAGGTAAATCTTGAATATTGCATGCATCTACCGTCCAATCTCAATGGCCTTTTCCTTCATCCATTTATGTAGACAAAATAAAATTCCGGACATACACATGATTACGTAAAGAAAAATTCTACTTATCATTCCTTATACTATACACCGTTATCATTTTTATCATTGTATTTAAACACATACATATTTATGTGTAAATATATGTGTTTAAATAAAAGAATAAAAATGATAAATCACATATTAGTGTGTGATGTGAGGATGATAAGTAGTATTTGCAGTCTTACACAGAATATTGCTATCTATTGCTCAAAATAATTCCATGTAATTTGAAAAAGATCAAGTACTTGAGATTATACGGTTTTAGTCTAATTTCAGTTTGGGATCGAACTGATAGATTTACAAAGAGCTCTTGTAAAAGTGAAACTCGCAATTGAATTAATATGTCTAGATGTAATAAAGTCATGATATCACTTTATATATAATTTTATTACTTTTGCGAATCAAAATATTTGTCAATATCTTATATATGTCACTCCATTGAATATGTGACTTTATCATTAACATCTACCATGTGAAAGAAAGATCAGTGCAGGTTGGATTAATTAGCATTTGAGATTTGTCACACCAAATTAAGCGTGGTTGAGACTATGGCAGTTCCACATTATAATGAGACGTCTAGGTAGGGTAGTGCGGTGGTCGAGATGTCCTTTCAAATGTCAAAATTTCCGGCCAGATTTTGGCTCTAGATTTCTCTCTCTCTCTCTGAGCATTTTTTTCATGCTTAATTTTCAAAGCTAATTGAACAAGTAATTTCAAGTTACTTACCAGAGAAGTACTAATCAACTAATTAATAAATGCATGGGATCGAGTCTTGACGTTGCATGCTGATCTTCTTGTGTCTTTTCAAACACAACAACCATGCACCTCTCCAGATCTACTCAGGAAAATAGATTCCCCGCATAATTAATATGACCTATTTTACAATTTCATAATATATATATTTTTTTAATTTAAACAAAAAATATTTTAAAATATAGCCTCATCTTAGGAGATAGTGATATTGATTTAAGGCTCTTGTACTACTTATAAATGTCGAGCTTGGTAAACACAGATATGATCAACTTGTGTACATTTTTTTAAGTCGTCCACATTTTATAAAAATTCAAAAAGGCACAACAAAGACTTTCAATTATATAAGGAAGAGTATATATGACTTAGATGCAGCTTTGAAAAGGTTAGTATGGCATTTACATAACTGGAACTTAAAATTTTTCTCTAAAGTTTAGAGCATTTCCTTGTTTGTTGTTAGATTTACTTGGCACCACACTTACTATAATAAATGGCATTTGCTTGAAGAAAAGGGTAGTGATCATAGGGTTACTACCTTATTACTACCCATCTACTACTGATCAAGTACAGTTCAAGTTTTTTTATTTTTTTATCATTTTCTTTTAAGTATTTTTTTAACATCCTTAATCACTAAGAAAAAATTAAAAATATATATAATTTTACTAATACGATCACTTCTTTAAACATTAAGTAAAATAAAAAATACAAAAAAAATCAAATACAAAAAGAGTAATAGATGGGTAGTAATAGAGTATCATTATTCTAAAGAAAATAGATCTTTGGCCTTCTAGTACCGTTAAGGTTGGGTTTATTACAGGGTTATGTACTAAGGCTCAGGTATAGATAAATTAATAATAAGTTGAAACAAAAAAGATGATAGAGTTTCAAGTTCTTCATTTGATCAGTTCCTTCAATTGATTCGATGATGTTAGTTGCAGTAGTCGGTCCTTAATCTTTAATAGCCCTATTCATAACGATTGATTCAGAAAACTTTGCTCATTCCACATGGACAGTTTTGTTGCGTGTAAATTTGTATTCGGTATGTGGATATGACATTGTAACGAACATTTACAATTGGGGGTACTCCAATCCTTTTTACGGGCGTGATACTCTGTTGAGTTGATTGTCAGCCTACTTCTATTGTCTTTAGTTAATCACACATGTGCAAGTCTTATTTCCTTTTCTTTGGTGATAGGAATGGGAATCTAGTTATAATCTAGGTTTTTTTTTTATTATTATTATTATTTTATCAAAGACCATTTCCGGCAACTTAGTGTCGATGGAAATAATTTTTTTCGTCGCAAGAGTATTTCCGGCGACAAGAAGTAGCCAGAAATAGTCTTTATTGGTGATAACAAAATCGCCGGTAATAGACAATTGCGGCAATTAAATATGATCGATGCAAAAGGTTCGGATCATTTGCAACGATTTGCTTATCATTTGTGACGAAAATTATATGCTGGAATATTTAAGTTTTTCCAATAATAGTTTGAGGAATCTGGGATGTCCATTTATGGTGAAATTTTGGGTTATTGTGGGTGAAAAAAATTGCCATAAATAATTTTTTTTGCAACGATTTTCGAGTTTCGTTGCTTTTTCACACAGATAACTTCAACCAACATGCAGCGAATTAAAAATCGATGAAAATATTCAAATACGGCGATTTCATGCACTTTTGTGACGAAACTGGGCGCTGAAAAAGGCCATTCTTGTAGTGATTATAAATTTATTTTTATTATAAAATAGATCTAATGTATTATATAAAATCATGTCAATTTAAATTTTTATTTTTGTATAATCTTTTTATAACTATAACAGTTCTGAATTATGATATACCAGCAGTTTAGTTTAGTTAACGTCGTCGACACCTTCGTATGTATGCAATATGTTGAATCGTAGCTTATAATATGGATCATATAATTCCAAATTTGCAGTACTAGACTACTAGCTAGTATATATCTGCTGGCCGATATATCTTATAAAAAAAAGATGGAGTACTGGAGCAAGATTTGAGATAAATGGCCGAGAAATCATGAAAATAATATAAAGAGAAATTCTATTTGTAGTCTCTATTTAGGGGTTGTATATGCAAGACCTTTATTAAATGAGAAAAAATATCTTTTTAGGAGGGATAATTTTGTAATTTTAAAACTTTTTAAAGATAAAATTACCTAAACTTGCATTACAATCTCCAAATGGAGACTATATCTAGCATTGCTTTAACAGAAAACACTTAAAAATCAGTTGTAGTACTCTACTTGTAGATGTAAAGGTTTTAAAATAGAGAAAAGATAGTTACAACCGTGAATTGCGTAACCACCGCGTAATCGCTTTGAAAAAAATGAATAAAACATGGGACCCACATGAAAAAAATTAATTTTTTAATAGTGGATCCCACTCTTTTTCAAAGCGATTACGCGGCGGTTACGCACTTCACGATTGTATGTAGAATTACTCATTTTTTACACTATATATTTGGTGCAGCTAGCAAAACTTGCTCGAGGTTGACACAAACTACATTATCGATAGGTATTTAAAGAACAATCTCGGTTTGAATTGAAAATTCATCTCAATTTATCATTACAATTTTTTTAAATTTCTATACAAAATATAATAAACAAATTAATTTTTTCAAATCTCAAAACAATAATAATATTAAAAAATAATATTCTAATAATATTTTATTCAACTCATCTAAAACCATCTCAACTTATCTCTGTATCCAATTAGGACCTCAAGTGAAAATAACAATGCATCTGCAAAATTATCTTTGTTTAATTGGACAGACAGATATTTTATTCTTGTTCAAACGTGCAATCCTTAAAAAGGTAAAATCATAGTATCACGGGAAAACGACAGTGTTTCGATCTTCGCAGATGCAAAATGGTCAAAATTTAATTTATTGTTTTGTAGAAAACTTTAATGATATATAGTTTAATTGACGCTGGGGGCAGTTGAAGATATGGACAACTTAAAATTGAGAATTTGTATACGTAATTATATATTTCTGTGGACCAGACCTTAGGCTCTCTAATCCCAGTTTCCAAGTATTTATGAGATTAACTTGTAAAGTTAACTAAGAGAGGTTTGATAATGAGTTCAGAATCGAGAAGATAGAAATTGAATAAAATATTATTTTAATATTATTTTTTAATAATATTTAATAAGATAGAATGAGATAAAGTTAAGAGTCTGTTTCAATTCTAAACAACTCCTAAAACTGCCAATTATATGCAATTGCTCAGAAAATTATAATGTTATATATACTAATAATAATAATAATAATAATGATGACAATTATCCACCAAACTGAAAGTACACAGATCAGATCATGACATGAAATGGCAACTCCTCTGATGTTCCACGCCCATCTGGCTGGCGGTCCAGCACATGAGTTGGCTTTTTCCATGAAAAAATTTAATTGTAAACGATTCTGTGTATTAATACGTGCATTCATTCAATATGATTGGTCAGAAAGTAGATTTTATTGAAAACAGTACTAATTTAAATTTAGAATACAAAGACAAGAATATTAATATATAGATTAGTACGCAAACTTGTTTGTATATAACAAAACTCTTTTCTCATTGATCACAATCTAACGAGGAATAGGAAAAAAACAAGTACAAAATCCCACTGCTTACGAATGTTGTTTATAAACGAAAATGACGTTATGATGATGCTAAAACACGCAATCAAAGTCTCTTATCTTAGTTATCAAGCACTACGCTGCAAAACTAATTAAATAAATAAAGTATATTAACATGGTTTTGTCTTTAATTGGTCGCCATACAAATATTATAATTAATAGGTAGGAATTAAAAGAGGAAAAACAGAAGAAAAAGAAACGCATGGTGAGATAAAAGCATCAAATGAGTTATAGTGTCTGAACACGATACTGACTACATTAAACTTCTTATGAGTTCAAGCGTCAAATATCTTACTTTTGTACTTAGATTTATTAATGAGTTTTATTTACCAAAAAATAGAAGAATATTTAGCACTAAAATATTTTATAAAAAAAATTATAAATTAATATTATTTGATGTCATATATTAGATTGTAAAATTACTTAAATTATAAAATAGATTTGATAGAATACATCATATGAAATCATATTAATTTAAATTTTATAAATTTATTTTTGTAAGATTTCTTTGTAACTGTAACACTTGCCAAAATAAAAACCATTCACTTTCGTGGACCGGATATGAAAGTGAAAATTAATCAATATTATAAGGAAAATGTATAATTATTTTATAATAATTATAATAAAAAAATACTATATAATAATTATAATAAAAAAATACTATAAATAATATTATTTTACAAAGATATTCATAATTTAAAACATCCTAATATAAAGAATTTAACTGTGGATGAAAGTGCGCAGCCAATCAAGAACATATCAAAAAATATAAAATATTTGTAACTATGAATTGTACAACCGTCACGTAATCGTTTTGAAAAAAGTAAATAAAACATGAGACTTACATGAAAAAAAAATTAATTTTTTAATAGTAAATCTCACTCTTTTTCAAAGCGATTACACGGTGTTTCCGTACTTACGGTTATACGTAGAATTACTAAAAAAAAATATATATATCCTAGTTTAATTTGCATTCATTTTGCTTTCAGACTTTTCGTGACATCGTTAATATCATCACGAAAGAACACCTTAGTTTTAGCAAGATTAGGCATGTTTTGCAAATTTTCAAATTTTCAAAATTTCTAATAATTGTAATTTTAATATTACTTAAATAAAAAACAATTTATTTCAAATTTTAAACTTTTTATCTAATCATTATTCAAATATAAAAATCAATACAATTTTACAAACTTAAAAAATATATATATTAAAAAAAACTATTTAATATTAGATTTTTAATATTTTCATTTAATCATTATATAATCATTATTCAAACACAAAAATCAATACATCTTTTAGAAAATTCAAAACAAAACACAAAAATCAATACAAATTTTATAAAATTGATCAACACAAAAATAATATTAAAAAGTTATATTCAAATAATTTTTTAATTTTATAATAACTTTACTCAATTTTTCTCTCTTTCATCTCCCAAATCCCAATAAAACATATTCACTCAAATTGTTTTACTACTATTTATAAAATTCTGATATATTCCAAATGTCCAAACATACCCGTTTCGGCATGTTTGGATATCAAGAATGTTTGGAAATATTTGAGAATTGTGAGAATTTGTTTAAAATTAGATTTTGAGAAATGATAAGGAAAAGATGAAATCAAAATATTTCTTAAAAGAATAATGCTACTATATATGTCGCCCCAGTTATACCGCTCATTTTGCACTATCAATGCGATGTCACGTGATTTATTAAAAAATAAAAAATATATATCTAAACAAATTGGTGTTCGAAAACACAAAAATAGAAAAATCGAAATCTTAGCCCCTCTACTATTTTTATGTTTGTGTTTTTTTTTTCTTAATAAATAAGGTGCCACTACATGGTAGTGCCATGTAAATGAGGCCGAGTGAGTAGTATAATTGAGACGATATAGTGGCATTTCTATTTTAAAATAAGTACTTGAAGTTGTATAAAATTAAAAAGTTGTTTGCACAACTTTAGAATTCACGAGAATTTTCAATTTCTCAAACATGCATCTACGTAAAATGCATTGATTTGGTATGATCGTACTAATAGATCAGACTAGTTAAACGGCCTACGTGTTATTCGAACATTGGACGATGAAACTGATCAACCTCATCATGACATACTAACAAATTAAGTGTTGACCAAAATCTGCTTAGGCTATACTCGATCACTTGTGTCAAGCCTACGTCGCGCAACCATTAATATTTAAAAGGTGGTTAACCCGAGTAATGCTACATACACGTCGTGTAGTCGTTTTAAAAAAGAGTGAGATTTATTATTAAAAAATTAATTTCTTTTCATATGGATTCTATATTTATTTATTTTTTTCAAAACGACTACACGACGCTTGCACACTCACGACTACAAGAATCATTTCTCGATTAATATATACATAATTTCCCTATTACTATTTAATATAGAATAAAAAGAGTGAGGTTTATTATTAAAAAATTAATTTCTTTTCATGTGGATCCCATATTTATTTATTTTTTTCAAAACGACTACACGACGCTTGCATACTCACGACTACAAGAATCATTTCTCGATTAATATATACATAATTTCCCTATTACTATTTAATATAGAATAACAATTAAAAAAATAGAGATTAAAGGATACTGAAGCATGCACCATAACAACATATTAAAAAATAAAAAATATTAATATGTCGCTTGAGTTTGTCTCTCATTTAGACCGCTCATGTAATTATTTTATATAACATATTATATAAAATCACATCGTTTTATGTAATTCTTTTATTGCTAAAATATTTCTCTTTCAGAATGCGATTCTTGGTAGATGATATTGCTAATCACCTTGCATGCATCACTGGGATTTCTTGAGTAGTAAGTACTACATGATGTGTGTACATGCATCTTCCGAGTGTACAGGAAGACAAATTGCCAACCCAGCCCTGTCGTCAATGCATGGCCGTCATGTGTGAAATCCAAATTAATTTCTTTGCTTTCCGGTGATCCGGTCCTTCTGCTTTTACTGGGTTGTCAATTTCCACAACAATATAAATAAATTATTAGTTTAATACAAATTTTACATTGGGATCACCAAGTCTTCAAATTAAGAGTAACAGCAATCGTGACAATTTTTTCTTTTTTTTTTCTTTCTTTTTTTTAAAAAAGAAAAAAAGAAGCAGTTCCTTGCTCGCAGGAGCTGCATAAACTAATATATAAAGCCTCATAATATCTCCTTCCAACCTAGCAACACTTTAAGAGTGCATTCTCTAAGCTGCCTAGCTCACATGTGCAGATCAGCCATGGATTCTCTCTTACAAGTTGGTTTGGGATCTTTGTCCCTGACTGTCTTCCTTATGATCATCATCCCCTTGCTGTTCTTGTTGAGTCTGGTTTTTCTTGTCCGCAGAAAGTTGCCATATCCGCCGGGGCCTAAAGGGTTGCCTATCGTCGGCAACATGGGGTTGATGGACCAGTTAACGCACCGGGGCCTGGCCAAATTGGCGAAGCAATACGGTGGAATCTTTCACCTCCGGATAGGGTACTTACACATGGTGGCCGTGTCGAGCCCCGAGGTGGCGCGCCAGGTCCTTCAGGTTCAGGACAGCATCTTCTCCAATCGTCCTGCCACCGTAGCCATCAAGTACCTCACCTATGACCGTGCAGACATGGCCTTTGCTCACTACGGTCCCTTCTGGCGACAGATGCGGAAGCTCTGCGTCATGAAGCTCTTCAGCCGCAAAAGGGCGGAGTCGTGGGATTCCGTGCGAGAGGAGGTCGACGCGACTGTGCGTGCCGTGGCATCCAACACCGGCAGGCCGGTGAACATCGGTGAGTTGGTATTTGAACTGACGAAGAATATAATCTATCGGGCAGCTTTCGGGACGCTGTCGCACGAAGGACAGGAGGAGTTCATTGGGATACTGCAGGAGTTCTCCAAGCTGTTTGGAGCTTTCAATATCGCGGATTTCATTCCTTGGCTGGGATGGGTTGATCTGCAGGGACTCAATGCCCGGCTGGCTAAGGCTCGTCACTCACTGGACGGGTTCATCGACAACATCATCGACGATCACTTGGAAAAGAAGAAGAACAAGAAAACGGTTGGGTCGTTTTGTGAGGAAACTGATATGGTGGACGAAATGCTAGCTTTTTACAGCGAGGAAGGAAAAGTTGGCGAGTCCGATGACTCCATCAAACTCTCCAAAGATAACATCAAAGCCATCATCATGGTAAGATAAATTTAGATCATCCTAATAATTTATTAATTAGGTTTAACCAGTGGTTTTTTAACTCTATTTAGTCTATTAAACACTAATTTTGGTAACTATTTATTTTCTACTTGAATTAATAAATCAACATCTTCAAGTGGAATAGATACATCAAGTGACATGAGCTCTACATCATTTATACGGACAGCTATACATGTTATAGGTACCAAAAAATCTACACAACCTCCCAACCTCTACACACCACACATTTTTTTATTTTTATTATTTTTTTTCTTTCATCAAATATTTAATATATGAATAATGAATAGAAAAATTACATTATTTTAAAAAGAATAAACTCAAAAAAAAAATTTAAAAATATTAAAAATTTTAAAGATTTAAAAAAAAATATGATGTGTAAAGGTTGAGAAGGTTGTGTAGCATTGCAATATAGTTACAGTCTATCTCATGAGTCTTTCAACTCTTTCCTACTCGAGACCTAAGTCAATTGGAGCAATAACTTAAAATTATCTTTCAATGAATAAATTAGATAATATATAGTAATCCTAATCATGGGTTATTACCATTGTATAAATACAAACAAGATCTCATACCTTGAGTGGGAAATAGATTTGAAATCTGAGACAGACATATATATATATATATATATATATTGACGTGCTTTACCGATTCAAGATTTAATATTTTTTGAAAATTAGGTGAGCAATACTTGATAAATGTTTAAAATAAATCATTTTTATGTGTCTATATATTTATTCCCCGCTGAAGATTATTAAATTTGAGCAAAAGTTCTGAAATAAATATTTTTTCTAGCACGAAAAGCCTATGCATGTGACAATTGAGTAACTAATCGATCAATCAAGGGATCTGAGCTTCTTTCCTCAACAAACATGATGAGATAAATTATTGTTCATCCAAAATATACACGACATAATATTAGTCATGAACTCATTTTAAACGATCAAAGAAAATTCAGTAACTCACAATAATTTGTTCTAAATTAACAATATATAGCTATATGTGTAATATGCAGGACGTGATGTTTGGTGGAACGGAGACAGTGGCATCAGCGATAGAGTGGGCCATGGCGGAGCTGATGAAAAGTCCAGAGGATCTCAAGAAGGTCCAACAAGAGCTCGCCGACGTTGTGGGTTTGGATCGCCAAGTCGAAGAGAGCGACTTCGAGAAGCTAACCTACCTTAAATGCTCTCTCAAGGAGACTCTACGCCTCCACCCACCGATTCCCCTACTCCTCCACGAGACCGCTGAGGAGACTGAGGTATCTGGCTACAGAATTCCGGCGAAGTCACGTGTGATGATCAACGTGTGGGCGATCGGTAGGGATCAGAATTCTTGGGAGGACCCTGAGGCCTTCAAGCCCTCGAGATTCCTAAGAGAGGGTGTACCGGACTTTAAAGGCAGTAATTTTGAGTTTATTCCGTTCGGTTCAGGTCGGAGGTCCTGCCCTGGGATGCAGCTCGGGCTATACGCACTGGACTTGGCTGTGGCTCACCTCCTCCATTGTTTCACGTGGGAGTTGCCGGACGGGATGAAGCCCAGTGAACTCGACATGAACGACGTGTTCGGACTCACTGCACCGAGGGCGAGTCGACTCATCGCCATACCTAGTAAACGTGTGGTGTGTCCACTTGTTTGAGCAAAAGGAGATTTGTGGTGGAATTTGGGTTTTATACCAAAGGAATAGTTGGGGTAAGGAAAATGAATTTTTCTATTCAACAATTCTCATCAATCAGAAAGAAATAAAAAAAAATATATAGTATAACGTTGCAAAAATTAAAAAGTCGCGGATTATGAATTGCGTGGCCTTCTAATTAATTCTTTATCTTTTCTTTTATTTTGTTTTGCTAGTAATTATATTTGGCAAGTGCCAATAAAATAATAAAAAAGTATGAAAATTGGTTCTTTTGTGAATATTAATAAAATAATTTGAGTTAATATATTTTATTAGTTTTGGAAAAGAAAATTATATCATTATATTATCACCTCACTCTCATTCTACAATGAAAAATATAAAGTATTTATAACTATTGAAATATTCTTTATTAGATGATTTTTTATCATCTAATAATAATAAATATGTCATATCTTTTTTTTTTTTGTGACTTGGGGAGGTGGGTATCGAACTCCAAACCGCCATTTTGGAAACTAGGGGTTATGTCAATCAAGCCACAAGCCTTCGGCATATCATATCTTATATAATGATATGAGAGTGTGGTGTGTAACATTACTCTTTAAAAAATGAGAAAAAATTTGAATTAAAATATATAAATTTAAAAAATTATTTTTGTTATTAAGTTTGAAAAGTAATGATTTTTATGGTTTATTTTGAAATTTATAAAATTGTAATAATTAATTAATGATTAGATGAAAAAAGTTAAAAATTTAAAATTATGAAATATTTTTTATTTGAGTAATATTTAAAAGAAAATAGTGAGAGGTTTTGAAAAATTAGAATTTCTTATCTCACCTCGTTGCCCCAACGTACCCAAAATAACTTTGAAATCTTCTCCCCGGTAGATAAAGATCACCGCCTTTGATCATTAAGATTATATTTTCATTAATTTTTCCCGTCTTACTTTATGCTGCTATTAACCCTCAAATCAATGTGATCAAAAGCTAAAATAAAAACTAAATTCAAACTAATATTTATTACAATTTACATCGGTAATAGTTCTCATTAAATTTGCAAGATTTTAATTACAAAATTTATGATAATCTTACAATTAATCTTGTATTACAGGCATGGGAGACTTCTTGTGAACCTTCTTATGGGGCACAAAAGGATCTTGCTACAATTGACTGAATAAATGTTACTAATCGTCCCTAGTTTTTATATCTAAAAAAAAAAAAACAAATCTATTCATCATTCATTTTCTCATCATCTCATTATGTATCATAGGTTCACAAGAGAAAAATAATAAATAGTCTTCAATCATCTAATGCCACATTATAGAATGATGAGAGTATGATGAATAGTATTACTCCTAAAAAAACATGAAAATGGTCTGAATTTTCCTCTCCCAAAACCCAATGAGTATTGATACACAATATATTTTCACGACACATTTTACAACAATATTGTAAGATGAGAATATTTTTATAAAATAATGTTACTTTTATAAAGAGTTTTATAAAATTACCCCTCATTTAATACATTGTCTATTGATTATAAAGCTCACATTTAATACACCACACGTGGCTCTTTCGAAATACATGAAGAAAAAATCAGACCTGTCGGCCCCTTTTCTAGTAACCAAATCTATCGGTATTTTTTTTTTTTAGGAGGGGGTTTAGATAGTAAGTTAAATTGAGATGGGATGAGATAAAAGTTGTAAGTTGAATAAATTATTATTATAATAGTATTTTTAATAATATTTTTATTTTGAGATTTGAAGAAGTTAAATTATTTATTATATTTTGTTTGAAAGTTTAAAAGAATTATAATAATTAGATAAAATAAATTGAGTGTTTTTAATTCCAAACAAGGCCTTAGTAAGCAAACCTATCGGCATTTATTAGTACTCCACTACTCTTTGGGTAGTTAGGAGTTAGGACTTGAAATTGGTACAAACTATATGCCTATTTATTCCTTTTATTTTGTTGGGACCTCGAGCATCAAACTTGCCTATCTTGATTGGACAATATTAATGGTGTGCTAGGAACCTCCTAGATGTTTTGCTTAATAGGACACCAATAGGACCGCACACTAGCTAACAACGATGTTATTATATTAGAAAAATGCTACTTGGCCTCCTTAAAGTTATAGATGTGACTATTAATAAAATTATATATTTTTTTTTAACTTTTTTTTATTGATTAAAGATGTTAAAAAGAAAATTAAAAAACAAAAAATTTGAATTAGTGGTACACCCAACAATAAATGCTAGACAGCCCGCTAGCACACCGATGACCGACCTACTCTTGTTGTAGAATAGGTTTCCATTAGCGGAAGGATGATACTTCTTCATAGGCTTTATGCTAAACAAATTCATAAACCAAAAAAAAAATGAAACTTTGATTTTGAAACATGTGGCACACAGTAGCCTACAAAATGCTATGATCTATTCATCTATAATTTAGGGTCAAAGACACAAGACGTTATGACTACATGCCATGCTTGCGGTAGGCGTGACGTCCGGGTTCACGCCAGTGCTTGTGGAGTTGTAGTTTGGTTATGTGGTTTTTATTTGTAGTTTGTTTGTTGTTATTTTAGTTAGTATTATAATAGAAATAGGCTTTTGGATTTAATATCCATAGCAGTGTCCCGTACTCTTCCTCCTTGTGAGGATAGAGGGGATCGTGAAGTTCTGTTTTTACAGAGCGCTTTCTCTGTTTAGAGAGAGTTCCTAGAAGTTAAGACAATGTCCGCCACAAAGAAATTTGTGTGTGGGGAAGCTCCAGTTCTGATGAATAGTTTGGCTTATAGTCTGGTTTTTCCATGTATAAGTCACATTTGTAACTTCGTTTTATTAATGAAACGAGTCTGTTTCCATCAAAAAAAAAAAAAAATACATTGCATGTACGACTATAACTCAAACAATGGGAAGTCCTGGTTGCATAAAAAAAAGTCCTGGTCGCATTGCCTACTGCTCAGGATAAGGCTTTGTTCGATGATCAAGCTGAAATTGAGTAAGATACTAGGTAGTAAGCTTAGGCTAAACATCCTTACTCAATTATATGAATCCTTGTCCTCCCATCAGCATACGTGTAACCAATTTCTACACATTCTCTAAATCACAAATACGCCTCCAAAATATTTAAAGAGATGCTGAAAATTTGCATGGCACTCCTTGAGTAGAAGGCTGGGAAACAAAGCAATACCTGCTTTTGATGAATTCCACAAGGACGACCTAATTCAGTCCAGACAGACATCCTGCAGGAAACAGGAACTACGAAATTAGTGGTCACAACAATGTGCCAATATTGCTCATTATAACACCACACCACAAACTAGTTATAGAATGACAAAGTAAATGATACACAAAGTAAAAATAATAGACTACTAGAAACTTAAAAAAATATCTGCTCATTTATGGATCCAATAAAAATAAGAGATTAAAAATGTATAAAAAACTAATTTAATTTAAAAAACTACTAGAATTAAGAAATACCAAATTATGTCGAAATCATTCTATCAAATGGACCACGTTCTTATTTCTAAAATATTCCCAGAATTCTTTAGGTAAGGCTTTGAGTGTCAAGTTGATGGTAATTTATTTTTTTCTCAGCAGGAATAATTATTTGTCTTTATATTGGTGTATATAGGTGTGTGGGGTGAGTGGGTGGTGTGTGAGTGTAGGGTATTGTGTGTGCGCGTGTGCGTGTGCGTGCGCGCATTTGTGTTACGGATAGAAAGAAAGACCACTATAATTATACTCCATCATGAAGCATCACTTCTAAGATTCCACATAACATTAAATGATGCGTACCAAGAGAGAAGCAAGGTGTCAAAACATTTTCCAAGTAATAAATGAGCAAGAAAGTATTCACCAGAAAATCCAGGGAAAGAAACACCAAAAAGGACACTGATGCTTACCCAGATATAAGTATGGGAAGTAACACAATGGGCCAGTACTAAAACAATCAGATGCAAAAGCCAGCAAAAGCAAAGTGTTACTTCCATGGTTTTAGTTCTCCACACAGTTTTCTCACAGTAATAAAACAAGACCCAAAGATAATGACGATTCGATCAAAACAAAATGCGGGAAAATAAGGATAAAGCCAAACCTTAACATGCACCTCCTCCATGTAAAGGCTCCCAACAGGTAATGAAGGAGCAGAAGCCTTGTCCATTAAGGATCCTACACAAACTTTATTCTCCGTAGAACCATCATATATGGAGACATGACATGTCACTGGTGTGGTACCATCCGGAAACTCTAATGGCAATTCCGCTTCCATGACAGAAAGGAGTCAAATCAAGTTATCAGAACTTCAAAATTCTCTAAAAATGATATCTAAGTTGGAAATACTGATTGAAAAAAAAGTTGGAAAACATTGAAACAATACCCTCCCTATCATGGCAGCAATCTGTATACTGGCTAGGAATTCGAAATGCAAAGGACAGGCCCTGTAAAATACACACATAAGAAACCCAAGCATGAAAGTCAGATATATATTTTGAAAAGAACAAAATTTATGAAAAAATTATGCATTTTGTACACATACTGGTAAAATAGAGTGTAAATAAATTCCAGGAAAGGTTGGCCCAAAAAGTGCATATACAGCTATAAAAGTAGCTAGCGTGGATGGTCCCCTAAGAAAAAAAAATGCATGTCATAAATTAACAACAAAAAAATCATAAAACTGAAGCTCGAAAACTCACCCAATCAAAGAAGTTGCATAGCGCATTTGAAGCCGTTTTACATCAAAAATCTCAATAAGTCGTAGTCTCTGACAGAGAATTCAATGTTACATTAATCAAAATGGCTGATGATTTAATCATATACGTATAGTTTGTAATGATAACCAACAAATAACAGCTATCCACGGCAGTATACACCTATTAGAATATATTAGACACACAAGATACAGCACATAAATGCATATAGTATCACACAGTCTAAAAAGAGAATGAACATCGACCTATAGATTTCAGAGAACATGGCACTATAAAAAAAGAAAGCGGAAATCCGCCAACAAATTTCGGAGAATACAACACTAACAGATTCAATGAGGTAGAGTAGATCGAGGACGAGTATAGAAGAGCTACTAGAGATGATCCTCCAATTCTTTAATGGTATCTTGACACTAATAGCCACGATCGCAGTCTCTCTCGATCTTGGATTGGAGTAGAGGTATTTCATTTCAAAATTCAAATTTATAGTCCCCTACGTAAGAATACATTTGTTTCTCCGCATCTTTCTTTCTTATTCTCCGCTTGGTTTCCAAGAAAAGTTGTTAAATGAAGAATAGAAACTGTTTTTTAGAATCTTACATGTTTGCTCTTTGTTTTTCATGTTACTTTCATGCAAATCTCATTCTTAGCCCTACTAATTATATTACTCTCTCTCTCTCTTCTTTTTGGTCCTATTAAAGTCTCTCTGGTTTCCGAAATTGCAAGCAAAGAAAATGATATCAAGTTAAGTGGTTTTTGTTGCTTTGCATTCCTAGATAATGTGAAAAAAAATACCTCAGCTGCCAAATTGTTGAACTACACATAATTGATTTTATTTCCCATCTTGCATTTTTCTTGGTTGTAAAATCTAGTTACGATATTGAAAATAATAGAAATGGTATTGGATGACAGTTCATTCATTTCTTACCTTAATGTTTGATTGTTAGAAAATATGTCACATACTTATTATAGGTTAGGAGATTAGAAGGACAAGGTGTGCCGTCGAAGCAGGCTGAGGCAAACAACAGCCATGAACTACAGCTTGGAAAATGTGTCTCACTAATTTGTTTCAAAGGCAGAGATTCAAAAGGTACTTTACCTATGTTGGTTAACACATCTGAATGCTTTTGCATTCGTCAATTTAGTTAATTTGGCTTGAAATGACGTATTTAAATTTGAAGATTATGTGTGATCACTATTCCGATATTTCCTTCTATTAAATTGAAACTTCCTACAATCGTGTCTATTTGTTTCTGTAGATCGAAATGATTCAACAATCTAATATGTCCAAATTCAAGTCCGAATTCCAGAACTCACAAGTATTGACGTTTTTTGAATAGTTAGATGGGAATTTAAGCTTGTAGCCTTCAATTGGAGAGCTTGGCCTTCTATTTGAGCTCTTGAATTTGGACAAATTGAATTCTTGAATCGTTTCAATCTACAGAAACCGACACGATTGTAGGAAGTTTCAATTTAATATAAGGAAATATCGGAATAGTGATCACACAGAATCTTTAAATTTAAATACATCATTTCAAGCCAAATTGACAAATGCAAAAATATGCATATGAGTTAACCAACATAGATAAAGTATCTTCTGCATCTGCCTTTAAAACAAATGACTGAGACACATTTTCCAAACTATCGTTCATGGTTATTGTTATAGCCTCAGCCTACTTCAACGACCTTGTCCCTCTAATCTCCTAACCTATAATAAGTATGTGGCACATTTTCTAACAGTCAAACATTAAGGTAAGAAATGAATGAACTGTCATCCAATATCATTTCCATTATTTTCAATATCATAAATATATTTTACAGCCAAGAAAAATACAAGATGGGAAATAGAATAAATTATGCACAATTCAACAATTTGGCAACGCAAAGATTTTCTTTTTCACATATTCCGGGAAGGCAAAGCAACAAAAACCACTTAACTTGATATCATTTTCTTTCCTTGCAATTTCGGAAACCAAAGAGACTTTAATAGCACCAAAAAGAAGAGAGAGAGAGAGAGAGAGTAATGTAATTACTATGGCTAATGTGTCAATGAGAAACAACTGATTTCCATTCTATTTGACGTGCTCAGAAATATGCCTACAAACCAACTGCTTTCCAAATTGGCCCCACCGCCTACGAGCCGCAGCAACGGCCATTCAGTCCGATTTTCCGGTTTAGATGACTGATTTATACAGAAATAAAATTAATAAAAGGGGGTCAAAAATCTCTGCTTTTATTAAAACCGTGCATGAAAACAATACAACCTGTAAAGCTGCTATATGCCTATGATACATGTTCATAGGATACACAATTGATTATATGGCAGATACATGTTAACTACTAAAATCACTGATTTATACACAATCTGCTAAAACAAAATCACCGATTTCAAATAACTATTAACAAACAAAATCTGCTATAAGCCTATGATACATGTTCATATGATAAACAATTTTATACACAATTGATTATATGGCAGATTAGTAGATTACACAGATTACACAATTTCACAATCACAAAAATCCTAAATTTCGGATTCAAAACCCAAATAACACAAATACTATCAACCAGATTTCAAAAACCCTAATAGTAATAATCGGATCCCATCAACACCATATGATTCATACCAGATTTCAAAGTAATTTCAAATAACTTAAATAAGTGAAATGGAAAAAAAAAAAGAGAAAAATTACCGTCGGACTCAAAAACAGAGAGACGTGAGAGAGGGGCTGCCGGCTGCGTGAGGGGCCGCGTAACTCAGTGAGAGATGAGAGGCTCAGGCAACGCATTGCGAGGGTCTGTGCGTGATAAAAGTCCCCTATGTGGGTGGTAGGTGGGGGTCTCAAATCGAAGAGTGTTATGAAGCCGGCGATGATAAACCCTAACAGAGAAGAGAAGAAGTGGCTGTGAGAGAAAAGGTTAAAGTGAAGAAGTGAAGTGCTCGGGTTCAAAGTCAATGAAGCGCAGAAATTGAACTGAAAACGACGTCGTGCTTGTAGAAAGGAAAGTCAAGTCAAACGGTGCTTTGCGATCTGAAGCAGTGTGTGTGTGTCTTAACTCTTAAGTCTGGGACGGGCTTTAATAATGTAATACACAGCGTTTGGCCTTATAGCCAAACGTTGCGTTTGGGTTGCACCAGCGTAAGAAGTCTGTCATGTTATTTCGGTTTCAAGAATTGAGTCACATCAGTTTTTATTCTAGTCTTTCATGGTCAGTTTAGCAAATGTGAGACGTACATGTGAAAGAATAAAGGAGAATGAGTAAGGAAGAGAGATATGCATTGAGAATATTGTAACAGTGATTTTTGTAAGGAGGTTTGGGAGCCCTCGAAGTACTCCCGTGGCAATACAGAATTCTTCTAGCCATTTCTTCAAACACGTTGTGTGCACTCTGACCTTCATCGTGTAGCAGCTTTCATCCACATTTTATCATCTTCCTCATTACACCAACACTCCTTCGTCATAAACCAGTAGGTTCTTAACAAAAAGTCCCCTTCTTGGTCTCAAATCCAAGATTGAGAGAGAGACTGCCCTTCTTATCTAAGCAGAGTGTGAGAGCAAGGACTGGGTGGTATGTGGGGGTCTTAAATCGAAAAGTCCCCTTCTTGGATGTCTTTGAATATCAGGCTGAATATCAGGCTCAACCATAGAAATATTCCATTTACCAGTCTTTAAATTTCACCCTTTTGCGATGAGAGAGAGAGAGAGAGAGATTACTGAGAGTGAGGAGAGAGAAATCTTGGAGAGAGAGCGTCTTGCTTTGTCACAGGCAGCGAAAGACGGTGGATGAAAGGCAGGGTCTTGGGAGGTTTCGAGAAGAGACACACGAAATACACTAACGCAGTTGGGAAAGACGGTGGATGAAAGGCAGCGAAAGACGCTTTCCACACACGAAGGTTAGTGGAAAGAAGCTTGTTCGTAGCCGTTGGATCACGCAGTTGGGAAGCACCTGGTGCTCACACGTGGAAGCAGCAGCACCAACTCTACTATTTAGTGAAAATAATAATAAAATATTATAAATTTAATAATTTTTTTTTTTCAATTTTTATTATACTATCATCATGAAAAGAAAAGAAAATAACAAGAACAAAATCATGGTCCCCATGGCCATTATTATCCCAACTTCAATAATAATGACAACAAAAAGTTTGGGTTATACTCAAAAGATGTGTGTGAAAATTAACTAATTAGTAATCCCACTTCAGGAGAACAAAATCACTACCTCTCTACTACTTGGTACCTTTTTTTTTGTTTTCCTTAGCAATTTTAGTTTTTATTTTTTAATTCCCAGAAGAGGGACAAGGTGAAGTCTGCACATGATATTCAAGTAATGACATCTGGCATCAAGCATCTATAATGCTAAAAAAAGAGGGGTTCACCAGCTATCAGACTCAGAACATCTCTCCACAAGTGTTGTTTCTCCCCTCTCTCAAAAATTATGTAGAAGTATGAAGTAACACATACAGGCAAAGAAGGGCGTTCAAAGAAAACCGAGAGGGGCAGGCAGGTGTGTGGGCGTCCTCAATAGCCAAACCAGATGCGAGTCTGCGAGAATGTTGAGAGAGAGAGAGAGAGAGAGAGAGAAAATCAGATAGAGAGAGAAACAAACGGGAGAGAGGGGGAGTTTACCAGCAATGATACCGCGGGAGAATGTGTAGGTGACCTTCGATCTTTTGCCTCTGGTCAGTGCTGCGATGGAGAAATGAAAGGAAGAAATGAGAAATGGTGCTGCGACGGTGCTGCGATGGGAAGGTGGTATGGAGAAATGGAGAAATGAAAGGAAGAAAGGAACGAGGGAGGAAAAATGGAGGGGAAATATCGCGAAAGAAAGAAAGGGAAAATGCATTCGGGAGAGGGAGTATCGAAGGAAAGAGAAAATATTTTTTAATCAATTTGATCTAACTACAGTGACCACTAAATATAACCATCAATGTTAAAATACTGTAGCTAAAAGTCATATCTTTTAGATTTGCATAATCCAATGTAGACTATTTTTTAGGTTCATTAGCCAAACTCTTCATTAGATTTGCATTTGCATAATCCAATGAGGATGCTCTAAGGGAGAAACCCTATCAATTTCCATTCATGTGTATATGAAGTGTTACATGCTCGCGGAGAGAGAGTTTGCAGTGAAGTGAGGCTAATTTTTATTTTTATTTTTTTATAAAAGGGGTCGGGGGTTTCGAACCCAGGTTTTTCATTTGAAGAACTGAGTCATATGTCATCAGGTTATTTGCCTCTTGGCGAGAGGCTGAAATTAAATGTTGTGATTCTACAAGTTTTATGAAATTGTTGAGGTGTCTTTTTATGATTGAGAGGGTGTAAATCTTGAATTTTCACACATCCAATTTTAATATTTTCTCAATTTCGAATAATACTATATTAAGATTGTAGATGGACCATGCACTTTTTTGAAAATGAATTAAATTTATTATTAAAAGAATTAAATTTTTTTATATAAATTTTATATTTATTTACCTTTTTAAATAGATTTGACTACATCTATGATTAGAGCATCCTCGTTGGCTTGCTCAAATGTATCTTCAAAATTTAGCCAATATCACACTTTTTTGCATTTGCCTATTTCATTTAAATTCAATCCTCACATTGGATTAATCATTCACTCTCTATATAATAATAAAATATTATTAAATTAATAATTTTTTATTTAATTTATTTGTATCACATTTTATAATTCTACCAATTTAATATTAATAATAATTATATTCTAATTAAATGAATATTAAAAAAAACATATTTTCAAAAATCATTTAATACTAATAACAAAAAATATTTGATTAAATTCATCTAAATTTATATCTAAATTTCTACATGCACACACTGGTTGAGTACTGAAGCAGTCTTAAAAATACAGTCTACTGAAATTGAGCTATAACAATGTATAATTTTACAAATTATCTCATTTTACAAATAAATTAACATATGGTAATTAAATAATTTTACAAATAATTTCATCTATAAGTCACATTTCTAACTCTTTATACCAACCAAACATAGTCACAGTCACAGACAATGAAATAAAATTCAAGAATCATTGACAACAATTAAAATGAACAAGCTGTCAAGCAGAGTTATCTTACAACATTTTAAACATTTTTTAAACAAGCTGTCAAGAATTATTGTAAATACAACTATACAAGTTACATTACAATTTGTAAATACAAGAATCATTGTAATCTGTCCAATGTCAAAACAAATCCCACATACCATTTGTAAATAAAAATATCTACTAGAAAAACCAGAACTCGATTTTGGATATATAGATTTCACAATTTCACAAGCTCAGATATGAGATACCATATTTCGAAAACCTAAATCTCTAATACAGATTTCAAACTAATATCTATGAAATCAAATAAGTGCAATGAAACAAAATACCATAGAAAAAATAGAAAATCAGAAACAATGAAAAATCCCGAGAAATAAAAGCTTAAACCCTAAAAATATTATTACAAATTTACATACCGTCGAAATGGGAGAGACGGCTGCGTGAGGGGAGGGCTGAGAGACAACCGAGAGAGGGTTGTCGGCACTGCTACGTGAGAGAGGGTTGCGGCTGTTGAGGGAAGGGCTATAAGGGTTGAAAGGGGTTACAGCTGCTAAGGAGAAGGATTGAAGTCTGAAAGAGATCGATGAAGGCACGGAAGAAAAGACACGAAATGGAATAGGAGGGAGGGGACTCGGGAGAAAACCTAATGTTGTGAATGAAATAGCGTCGTTTCTCCAAGCCTAGAAACGAAGTCGTTTCAATTAAATGAGCCTGAGCAATTTTTTGGTAAAACGATGCAAGTTTGACATCTTCGACAGCTGGGCTTCAATCTATTTTTGGGCTTTCTGGCCTGCTGAGGTGGATTTTCGCCCGCTGGGCTTTTTTGGCCTGCTGGCCTGCCGGGCATTTTGTTTAATAATAATACTTATGTAATATAGTAATTATATTAATATCTATCTACATATAGTATACTATGATATATATATATATATATATTAGTAACACTAATTCTATTAGTCTATTAGTATATAGTAATAGTTATCAACTTATTTGCTATAACCAATAATGCACTAGTACTCAGGGGGTGGCAAACGCACAATGGTTGAAGTGTTTTAAAGGGGTTGAGGTGGAGGTATTAACAGGGAGATGTTCTGACCATAGGCCACTTTTCTTATCTATGAGGGAACCTTCCACCCAAAAAAGGAAAAAATAATTCCTATTCAGATTTGAAGCTAGCTGGATGAGAGAGGAAGGGCGTGAGAGCTTATTCAAGAAGGAGTGGTCTGGGCACAGGCCATCAACAGATCCTATTAAAAGAGTCCAGGGGTTGCTGAAGTGCTGTAGTGGGGCTCTCTCGGGATGGAGTAGGAGCATGAAGAGAAATATATTTAAAGAAATATAAGAAAAAATAGAAGAAATTCAAGCTCTTCAGGAGAGGGAGGGCCTTCACAACTCTAAGATGATTAAGCAACTTCAAGTGGAGGTTGGGGACCTTATGGAGAAGGAGGATCTGAATTGGAAATAGAGGGCTAAACGTAACTGGTACCAATTGGGGGACCAAAATATGAAATTGTTTCAGGCATGTGTCACTTAGAGGAAAAGGAAGAACCGAATCAAGTCTATGGTTGATTCAGAATTGAATGAGAGATCTGACCCGGAAGGGATCACTGCAACCTTTATGAAGCATTTCATGGGAGTCTTCACTTCAAGCAACCCTTCAAGGGAGGGAATAACAGCGTGTTTAAAAGCTATCCAAGCTAAAGTGACTAAGGAAATGAATACTAAATTGTTAAGAGATTTTACTGGAGAGGAGGTAGAGACAACTATGTTTCAAATAGACCCTTTAAAATCCCCTAGACCAGACGGTTATGAAGCTTGCTTTTACCAAAGCTATTGGAGCATAGTGGAAGATGAAGTATGCAGTGTAGTGTTGAGCTACTTGAGAGGTGGGAGTATGGAGGTATCTCTAAACTGCACATATCTGGCCCTAATTCCAAAGACAAAGAACCACATCTCAGTAAGTGATTATAGGCCTATTAGCCTTTGCAATGTCTTTTACAAGATAATTGCAAAAACTTTGGCTAATAGGCTGAAAACAATTTTAAATGAGATCATTTCTACTAACCAGAGTGCTTTTATTCATGGAAGAATCATCACAGACAATGTTATGGTGGCTTATGAATCTCTCCACTCGATGAAGACAGGAAAAAAAGGTAAAGCTGGTTAGATGGCCATTAAGGTGGATATGTCAAAAGCTTATGATTGGGTGGAATGACCTTTTCTAGAGGCTATTATGTTAAAGATGGGCTTTAACAAAAAATGGGTTGCTTTGATAATGGGATGTGTTACTACTGTAGCCTATGCTTTTCTAGTAAATAGGAACCCGAGTGTTTGGAGCACTCCATCAAAGGGACTAAGACAGGGGGACCCATTATCCCCTATCTATTTTTTTTGTGTGCTGAAGGTTTTAGTTTTCTTATCAATCAAGCAGAAAATGATGGGGTTATTAAGGGGGTCAATCTGGTGAGAGGAGGGCTAAGAATCTACCATCTGTTATTTGTTGACAACTGTGTTATATTTGGGTGGGCAAATATGGAGGAATGTAAGAGAATTAGCAACATTCTAGGTCTTTATGAGGAAGCTTCAAGGCAATGTTTGAACAAAAGTAAAACTGCCATTTTCTTCAGTTCAAATGTAAAAAAGGCTAATAAGCAATTGATCCTAAGTGAGGTGGGAGTAAGTAGCAGCAGCAATTATGAGAAGTATTTGGGTTTACCCACTATGGTGGGAAGATCTAAATATAAAGCTTTCAGAGGAATTAAGGAGAGAGTGTGGAAGAAGATTAATTGTTGGAGAAACCAGTTTCTTTCCTTTTCTGGCAAGGAAGTGCTCTTAAAGGCAGTTGTGCAAGCTATACCCACTTATCATATGAGTGTGTTTAAAATTTCGGTGAAATTGTGTAAGGAAATGTCTGCAATGATGGCCCGTTTCTGGTGGGGACATAAGCAAAATGAATGTAAGATTCATTGGAGGAGTTGGGATAAGATGAGGGTGACAAAAGACAAAGGGGTTTGGGTTTTAGAAATTTGGTTTCAACCAAGCACTCTTAGCAAAGCAGTGCTGGAGGGTCCTTTCTAATCCATCTTCGTTGGCAGCTAGAGTTTTACAGGAGGAGTATTTCAAGACATCTTACTTGTTGTTGTTGAAGTTGGGTCTAGACCCTCAGTTATTTGGAGAAGTTTATGGGATTCCCTTGAGCTATTAAAGGAGGCCTGATTTGGAGAGTGGGCAATGGACAATGCATTAGCATATGGGGGGATAGTTGGATTCCAAATGCCTCTACTTTTTGCATCCAATCTCCAGTGCAGAAACTGAATAGATCCTCAAAAGTGATGGAGCTTATAGATTAGGAGAATAAATGTTGGAAGGAAGCTCTAGTTAGAAGATCTTTGTTGAAGAAGAGGCTGAGATAATTTGCTCTATTCCCATTAGTCTTATTGGTCTCCAAGATAAAAGGATTTGGGCTCACACCAAGAATGGTCTCGGTCAGAAGCACTTATCATCTAGAGATGGCAAGGAAGCAGAGACATAAATGGGAGTCATCAAGAGCCTCTGAGAAGGATGAAGCATGGAAGATGCTCTGGAGATTGAAGATTTCGAGTGTAGTGAAAACTTTCCTATGGAAGGTTATTAATGACAGCCTTCCAACAAAGAAAGATCTGTTCCAAAGGAGAATTGAGGAGTCTAACCTATGTCCTATATGCTGTTTGGAGGTGGAAATGGTGAGCCATGTCCTATGGAGCTGTGGGGCAGCCTCGGATGTGTGGTCTGAGTTCGCAGGATCCATTCATAAATGGTCCTGCAAAGAAGAGGAGTTTGCACATACCTGGGAAAACCTAGTAAATTATATTCCAGTTGAGGAGTTGGAAGCTGTTGCAGTTACCTTGAGGAGCTTGTGGATGCGCAGAAACAAATTTATTTTTGAGCACTCATTTGCTAGTCCAAAAATGCTGGTGCAGTTTGCAAGAAGGATGGTATAGGAGTTTAAGGAAGCTCAATGCAAGCCATTAAGAGCAGAGGAGTCAAGGAGGGGAAAGAGAGACCAAACCAGATGGCGGGCTCCAGAAGATAGTTGTGTCAAGTTGAACTGGGATGCTGCTATGGACTTGAAAGAAAATCGAATGGGAGATGATTTGATAGTCAGAGATTCCAGAGGGGAAGTGCAAGTTGCTCTGTGCATGAGCAGAGGAGGAGTTTCTCATCCAATGGTAGCAGAAATTATGGCTTTGTGGAGAGCGGTGGAGCTTTGCTTGGAGCTAAATATCTCAAATGTGATTTTTGAAGGGGATGTCCAGGTAGTGACAAAGGCAGTGAGTAGTGGGGAGTTGGATTGCTCATGGTATGGAAGCATAGTAGAAGATGTCAGAAGCTGTTTCAAAACAAGGAACGGGTGGAAGATTCAACATGTTTTTAGAGAGGGGAACAAAGTGGCTCATGGTTTGGCAAAATATTCTCTTTCCAGGGTTAATGAATTTGTTTGGATTGATGAATGTCCAATGGAAGTATATAGAGAATACTCATACGACAAACTCTGTAAAGATAGTTATACTTGATGAATGAGAATATACAACACATTTACAGTAAAAAAATAATAATAAATAATGCACTAGTACTATAACTAATAACTATACTAGTAGTAGTAGTATTACTATCGGTTAGTGATAAATGATAATATTGTATTCAATAATAGCAATACTATTATTACTAATACTCTATATAGTTATAGTAATTTAATATGAACATATTAATTTAACTATAATAATATTATTATAAATTTATACATATATTATAATTTATACTATAACTCTTATAATATGTTAATATATTAATATATACTAGTACTATATATTATAGTTATACATTAAATAATATATAAACATTTTTTTTGAACCAATAATATATAAATATTAGTATTAGTTATAGCTATAGCCTATATTAGACTATATAATAGACTAATAGTATTACTATTAGTATAGTTATATATTAATATTAGTTATAATAATTAGTATAACTATATAATAGCATAAATAGTATACTATTAGTAATTTAGTATATCTATATCTTAGTATTAGTTATAGTGATTCCCTAATTTAGTATAAATATATTAGTATAAATATAACTATAGTCTATATTAGACTATTAGTATTAGTGTGTATGTATATATATATATATATTAGTATTAGTTATAGTGGTTAGACTATATATTAGTGAGTTTAATTTATTATAACTATATTATTGAAAGACTATAGTGATAGTATTAGTATACTAAATAACTAATACTATTAGTATTACTATATCATTATTTCATATGTAATTATTTAGAATAGTAATTTATTATTAGAATTTATATATAGACTTAAATTATATTACTAATAGAAATATAGTATTAGACTATTTGTATTAGGCCATAAAAATTTTGTAATAATATTTGAGTGATTTTATTTCTTTTTTGGTAAATAATATTTTAGTGATCTTATTTTCAACTTTGGTATATAAACTCAAATCTTTTTATATTTAGGATTTGTTTTTCAATTTTAAACTGATTTTAAGTGATAAACAAATATTGGTGTGATTTATCAATTTCAGTTAAAATTTTTACAATTTCCACTGATTTTAAAATTAATTTATTATTTATCAATTTTATGATTTATCAATTTTATTTATAAGTATTTTTTCTCAATTTAAGTGGTTCTTATGATAAAATAAAAAAATGTTATTAATATATATATTTTATGTTTAAAGTATATGATCAATTAAAATTTTATATTTAAGGTTAAATTTTTATTTTATAAATTATAATAACATTATCTTATATATAATTATAATTTAGTGGATCTTCTAAAAGTTGTGGTTGATTTTTTCCAATAGGACTTTTTCCCTTATTACAAACACTTTCATCGCTTTAATTTTTAAGAATGACAAACCTATCACTCTTTATGAATTTAGGCCTATCAGTTTATTTAAAGTCTTCACTTTTTTCAAGGGAATTGTCGAAAACTTGCACATTATAAAATTACAAATATCATTTATCATTATCTAAATATTATAAAAATTTAATCTTACTTTTAAATTTTAAAATCAATTAAGAGTGAATCTCACGACATGGAGAAATACTTAGCTCACTATATGTGAAATTCATACGGGCAGTAGTATATTTGATACGAGATCTATTTTATATATTTATTTATTTTTATTTTAGATTTAGAAATATTTTCAATATATTTGTGTAATAATAATGGTGATGTGATATCATGATAGATGCCAATAGAATTTATATTATTATATATATTATATATAAAAATTATATACAATATGTTTTAAAAATTATATATAATATTAAACATATTATATATAATATTAAAAAAAATAATTTAAAATATATATTAAATAGAAACGGTCCCATCCAGGAAAAAAAATGGCTGGAACCGAAACCGGACCGGTTCCGGCCAATTTTTCAATTCCGGAAATAGGTTCCGGACCGGATGGTTTCGCGTCGGTCTGGATCGGTTTTCCAGTTTTTCGGATTTTTTTTAAACCTCTAATACCGTATATTATTTGTGAAAAAAATAAATAAATATGATATCTACATAAAAAATTATTTTTTTAATATTAAATTTTACTTTTGTTTTAAAATTAGTTTGTAACTTTTACATAATTCATAATTATATTTAATATTATTCGCATTCCAGCTATCCTAATGCATACGTCACCCCTGATTTCTTCGGTGGCAAGGACCCACTCCACCATACTTTTATGTACGCGAGTTTGTAATTCTCTAATTGGAATAATAAAAAATAAATAAAAAAAGAGTAAAAGTTTGGTTTTAATTGCAAGTAAGGTGGTTGTTTCTTTTGGTTTTTTCTTGGCAAATAATAAAAAGGTCGTTGCTTGTGTATATATGCGCCCTCATCTATTTGGGTCCTGATAAAGTGGAAAAGCTTTATGGATCTGCCCAAAACATAGACTCAACAAAACTAAATGAGTACAGCTTCCGCTCCCGCTCTCGGTCTCCCTCAGTGTAAAATATAATATTTTTTTATTTTATTTTTTTATATATATATTTTTTAACATTATAAAATATTTTAAAAAAAATAAAAAATTATAATATTATTAAAAAATATTTACTTAATCATTAAGTAAAACAAAAATATTAAAAAAATAAAAAATTGTGTAGCGGGATCGAGATTAGGATCGGGAGTGGTGAAAGTAGCATTATTCAAACTAAATTTTGATTCACTCAACAAATGAACAGTTTTTATAGCCAAAAGTTGATTCAATGGCTAAATCTAGCCAGCCTAAATATTATTTTGAGGCTAAAAAATTCCTTCCCGCTACCTCTACTCTCTCACGCCTCTCCCACGCTGCTATCTACTGCTTCTTCTCTCTCACAACACAAGCGACACACATACAGAGACATGTTAAGGAATGCTGCATTTTCTGAAACTCAGTCTTACTATATATATTCTAACGTTTGGATATGTATTTATTTACAATTAGAAAAAGATGAGAGGTCCTGGAAAGCTTGGTGATGTAACGTTTGGATATGTATTAATGTAGTTCTTGATTATGCAACTGGGTGAATTTTGTGTACTGACTTTATTTTTATTTTAAGGCATAAGTAATTCTTGATTATGAAAGTTAGAAAATTAATATTTACATTTTTCTATATCGAAAAAATATTTAAATTCAAATTAAAATTAAAATAAATAAAATATCAAAATTAATATTTTAATAAAATAATAATAGATTTAGAGAATGTTATTTGGTATTATTAAAAAACGACTAACTAAATTTATAAAAATAAATTTTCTAATCAAATTTTGACCGAATTTTATTGAGTCTACTAGTAATAGTTTAATGGATATGGTTTCATTACGCCACCCACATATTTCCAGCACCTAGCCTAGCTAGTCTTGAACCATCATCACGCCCCCACCGTCAAAATCACTACTTATTCTCGCCAGAAGCAGACGGCCAAATTAAGCTCCCCTGCCCGCGGTCTCTCGGTGTAAGCCATATAGCCATCTGCCATCTATTATTCAAGTGCTTATAAAAACCAACCTTCTAATTCGAAATCACGAAGCTGTAGACACGTACATGTAAACCTTGACTGTAAGGCGTATGCTTTTCGAGAATGAGATAAAGATAATTTTTTAAATAGCAGTAAAATAATTTATAAATAATAATGAGATAATTTCAATTAAGTATTCTTTTGTTTTTAAGAAATGAGAGAAAATGTTTAATAAAAATATTATAAAGTTGAAATATTATTAGAATATTATTTTTAATATTATTTTTGTTTAAAAATTTGAAAATGTTGAATTATTTTTTTATTTTTTGTTTGAAAGTTTGGAAAATTTATAATGATTAATTTTAAAGTATTTGTGTTTTAGTGATGTTTGAGAATGAGATGAGATAAAATGAAATGAGATAATAATTTTGTGATGAAAACTTTTTCCAAACAAGCCCTTAAGTCAAATTATATGTACCCTGAGGTTAGGTCACTTGCAATCACGGTTTATGGGGTTATTAATTGTAACGGCTTGTAGAGAAATTGAATTAAGGTTACAAATACTGTTTTTGTAGATTTTTGTGTTTTAACTGCCTTATGTGATGATCTTTACGAGGATAGAACTACAAGATGGAACTTGGCCCAGGAATAGAAGCATAGGCCTAAAGAGTTTATGACATCAGTTTTATGATTTTAGTTTAATAAATTATCCAAGACTTGATTTATTTTAATAAGTGCTTTCACAAACTCTCTTTTAGATTTTAAGTATTTTAATAAAGAATGACTTTGTTTGTTTTATTATATAGCACTTTCTTAAGAAGAAATTTTTTAAGTCAAAATTAGTAGCATACTGGTTCCTGAGATTTCTAAAACTAACTTTATTCATATAACGAACAGAGTGTTATAGAACACTTCATTGCTCCATCTTGTTGGCTACCACAATGTTATTTTTAAGTTTTAACTTTAAAAGGAAAAAAAAATAGAAAAAAAAGGAAGTGTAGTGTTTTTTTTTATTAGTGTTTTTTTTTTTTACTGCTTGAACTTTAGCAAGAAGTACTTGGAGATGATCATGATCCCCAAAGAAGCGAGTCGGAAAAATCTTAAGGAAGATGTTGAAATAACAAGTTGGAATACGTACCAGCTTTAATTGTATCTAAAAGCTTAAAATATATGTCTATATATCCAATATATATGCCATGTACCAAAATATTAACTTAATACAAAGCTACTCTAATAAAAAATACAAGGCTTTAATAGGTGACGTAGCTAGCTAGTCATGATGTTGGAGCGAGCCGCATAAACCAGACATCCTTAATTTATAAAAGCTTTGTATTTACATTTTTGATGTTATTGGATTGAGAAAATTTCTTTTTTTTTATTAATTGGAAAAAAAGGAATTACCTCATCTCTGCTCCTAAATGCCTTATGATTAGTGTTTTTTTTTTTTATTAATAGGTAAAAGAATGCCTTATAATTAGTAACACATAAACATTTCCCCTTGAAGTTTTGGACACAGATAACCGAGTTAAGCTTCTTCCACTCTCAGTTCCAATTTAGGAGCCTGAACTAATAAGCCTTCAACACCCCCCCCCCCCCCCCCCCCCCCCCCAAAAAAAAAAAAGAAAAAAAAAATGCAGCAAGAAATCCTAAAATCGTAATTTAGATTTATAAAGTTTTTGTTCCCAAGTTTAGTTAGTAAATAATTCCTTGCAAAAACAAAGAATCCGACAACGAAAGGAATTAATAAAGCTATATAGGGAATGCTTGAGCCCAACTGACACTAGTTCAAATTTTTCTAAGTTTATTTTCTTTTCTTCTTTCCAAAACAAAAGGCAGCATCAAAAGAATAACCTATGTTTTCTTTTTTGAGCAATAACAATTGACTTGTAATACAATACAACAAGTTCACATCAAGATACGAATTACAGCAAGTCCAACCGCAGAGATGGAAACAAGAGTACCTATGCAGTATTTTATTACATCATATTTTGCTGCTTCCAAGTGGGCCCTAAGAGCATGAATTTCCTGATATTATACAAAGGGTACATATTTTTTAAAAACAAAAGTTCCACAATATCAATCAACAAAGCACAGACCATTACCAAAAAAACACAAGCCACTTACCCGATCAAGTTTATTTGTAAGGTTAGTGGTTTCAGCATTTTGATTCGCTAGCTCATCCCGAATCCTCCTGCACCAGATTTGATGGGAATATGGAACTAGTAACAAAGATTTGACAAAAAGGAGGTTCTGTATGCTCTGAACAAAAGAAATTTAGGTATGTCATTTTCCTTACCCCCTTTCAAGATTCAAATCCAACCGCTGTCCAGCAGTGACTTTGTCGATTTCATACCTGCATACCAATCAATCCCATTGCAGAACTAATATAAGGAAGGATAAAAGTTGGTAATAAAAAGATTATGGTCTCTCTCTCTCTCTCTCTCACAGACACACACACTCACTCAATCCCAAGTAAGAGTCAACTAGCAACGGCATCTATTACCGGCCTTTCTGGCCGGAACTAGTCTCGTTCTATTCCTCTGTCATTTTTAGTTTTTATTGTCCATTACTTATCAAAAAAAGTTTTTATTGTCCATTTTCACTTTCATGGCATGAAGAATGGGTGTGTTGAGGAAGCTGCTGCTAGATGCTAAAGTGTTTTGACTTTGCAATGGATAATGCTGGCGGTGTCCACATAGTGGAAAGGAGCAGAAAAGTGGTGAAAGCAATAATCATTGGCCGAGCTATGGTTGATTGGTTGGCTAAAACAGTGGTAGCATGCGTTCTAGATGGGAGTGTGGCTATGTGGCCCAAAGATGCTCTAATGACTATGGTCGATACATGGTTAAGATGATATACGTTGGTGGGGCAAGATCCAGCTTCATAGTGATCCTGGAAGGCACAATATGGAAAAGGTTGGCTGTACTTCGAGGAAACCCTCAGGTCGATGCAGGGAACCTCTGTTTTTGGTACTCAAAATAGAGGATCCTTAGTTGCTGGTGCACAGAGCAGAGGTGCAGCAGGGTTTGGTAGTGGTATGGCAGAACATACTGTAAATAAGAGCTTGGCCTCACCTCAACAAGTTGAGGTGGTAATGGTGATCAAATGGTTGTATAAGGTGATGCTTCAGGGACCAACACGTGCCCATTTCGGAGGCAGAGGTAAAGGCACAGAAGAGAGCAAACTAATCATTGGTAGTGTGCAGCTTCTGAGTAGAAAACTCGTTGGCACATTAGAGTAAGCTATGTTGCCCAAGTTTTACACAAGGGGAGCAGGTGGGGAAACTGAAGATGGCTAGACAGAAAGTAGTTCATACAGTACCCTTGCTGGTCTGAAAATGCAGCTGAATAGCTGATGGATTTGAAATAGACGGTTGACTGATTAAACAGTCAGGTGGAGATAGGCCCACTAGGGGTGTAAATTTTAACCGGAAAACGGGTCCGGTCCGGAATCGGTTTCTAAAATGCCAAAACCGGCCAGAACCAATCCAGTTCCGATTCTATGATTTTTAGGACCGGACCGGTTCACTATATTATATATTTAAATTAATTTTTTTAATATTATTTATAATATTTATAATAATATAAATTATAATTATATATAAGATAATGCTATTATAATTATATAAATTATTTGAGATAGATAATAAATAATTTGCTGTAGGAATAATTTGTAGCAGAAAATGATACTCCAATTAATTAATTCTCATCTTGCACAAAAGGACGAGATCGATATATCAGAGTCCAGATCGATCATGTGACATCTCATAGTAAATGTTACCAAATGCCGTGCAAAGTAATTGGCATGGTGGCACCCCAAAAATGCATCGATCAAGAATTAATATTACTTTCTCATTCCACTTATTCAAAATTTAAGATAATGTTATTACTATTACTATTAGTAATCCACTTTAAGTTTATATATAAAGAACTATATAAATCATTATAGCAAATTTAGTACTTATACTAATACTATATCACTATAAGTTTATATGATGCTATAGTGAATTAGTGATATAGTAAAACAGATTTTTTTTATAAAGCAGATTTTTTATAAAGAAGATTTTTTATAGCAAAATTTATTTTACATAGCAGATTTTTTTTTATAAAGCAGATTTTTGTAAATAGTAACAAATTTTTAATAAAACAGTTTTTTTTAAAACAGTTTTTTTTTTAAACAGATTTTTTATGACAAATTTGCATTTTATTACAACCGGAAAACCGGACCGAATCAGACCGGAAACCGGTAAAACCAGAGGTACCAGTTTAGGAGGGTAACCGGTGTATACCAGTTTGGTCCTAAATTTTGTCCAAAACCAGACCGGTTACACCTTTAGGGCCCAGCATGGGTGAGGAACGTAGCCCAAACAACAAAGGAATTTCTGGTCTTGGCGCTGCTGCAGAGTTAAACTTGAACAAGGAAGCGACCTTCATATTAGGCCCAAATCTATTAATGAATTAAACACAAAATGATGGGGGGCTACTCTAACAGTCACACATATATGGATAAAGGGAAAGCTAAGGTTGAGCCAACCTTATTGAGCTAACCGGGCCCAAGGGTGTGAAGCGAGTCTGGAAAGAATCCAGGCATGCAAGGGGCTCTTCCATGGATTGTAACATAATCACGCCAAAGTCTAGCTATCCCCACCTCAGGACCCAAAATTGTGTCCAACCAACAAGGATGAACAGAACACAGTGTTGTTGCCAGTACACAAACCAACGAGAGAGAAGTCAATGGTGACAACAAGCCAACAAGGGATACCGTGTTGGTAGCAACGGATCCTCAACATATCTCACCAAAGACAGCTCAGACATCACCACAAAACACTCATAAAACTGCACAGACCGTATGAAGTTCGTGGATTTGAGATACCAGGAACCCAAACCAAGATAATAATAGTTCCACAATGCTTAATATTGGCTTCTTCAAATAGTTTGCGAGGGTAGAGGCAAGCTAATCCAGTATCTCCTTTATTATTTGTCATCATAATGGAAGCCCTTAGCAAAATGTTATCAGTGGTGATTGGAGGTGGTTTCATGTCCGGTTTCTTGATGGGGGACATCAACCGGGGCACTCAACATCTTGTGTATTATTTGCAGATGATACGCTAATAATTTGTGAAGCAGGTCATAGTCCTTATCAGAAATAGTTGCAGTGAGGGACGTCAACAATTTGAAATACCTTGGCCAAATCTTCTGGGTGAAAGGTATCTTCTTTAACCATGAAATACCTTGGATGCCACTTTCAAACCAAGATTATTTGGGATGATGCGATGGAGAAAAAAATTGAGCATAGGTTAGCAAGTAGGAAGCGGTTGTATTTGTCAAGGCGGTTGCACCACCCAAATCAAGTGGACTCTTTCATACTTGCCAACTTATTTTCTATCCTTATTCCCCTTTTATTAAGAAACTTCAATGTAATTTCCTTTGGAGTGGACTAGGTAAAGAGTTCAAATTCTATCTAGTCAATTGGGAAAAGGTATGTTCCTTGATCTCATGTGGGGTTGGGGATTCGAAACCTGAGGATATTCAACATAGCACTTCTAGGGAAATGGTTGTGGTGTTATCACTATGCGAAATTAATGGAAATTTCAAGAGATTCTCTGTAATGGAATATTAACTTTATCAAAGCTGCCCACGATTAGGAAGTTGGGATCTTCACAGAATTCTTCAGCCTATTGTACTCCATGGGGGTTAGAAATCAAGAGGTTGAAGAGATTTGTGAACTCCCAGTAGAAAAGAAAAATCCCTGTTTGCACTTTCTATAGGACTGTTGCCAACCAAGAGAACAATTATTTCTCTTGGAAGAACATTTGGAAGAGTAAGGCTCCTCTAAAGGCGGCCTTTCTTGTATGAACAACCTCTCATTGAGGAAAGATCTTGATTCTTGACCATGGACAACCTACAAAAGAGGCAGCTTATTGTAATCGACTGGTGTTGCATGTGCAGGAAAAGTAGTGAAACGGTGGATCATTCACTTCTTCACTGTAAGTCTGTGAGGTTGATAGGGCCTTGTGGGATGATGTTTTCAACAGGGTGGGAAAAACATGTGTTATGCCAAGAAAGATAGCTGAACTTCTCGCAAACTGGAGGAGTCTTTCATTTTGTTCAGCAAATTGCAGCAATTTGGAAGATAGTCCCAATATGCCTCCTATGGTGTATTTCGAAAAACAAAATGACAGGACATTCAAAGATAAGGAGAACATTCGGGGAGGAGCTTAGAAGCCTTTTTTACATGGTAGACAGAAATCAGCAGCATAGTAACTGTGTAGACTAGACCTCAATCCTAAAGCTTCTTTCTCACAAGCAATCCTGAAAACTGAGGGGAATGAGTCTTAAGCGCATTATCTCCACACCATAAGTTGTACCAGAATTTTATTCTAGAGCCATCTCCCAACACAAGTCTAGTGTGACAAGCAAAAACCCCCCACCCTCGTCTAATGTGTTTCCATACTCCCACTCCATAAGCCCCACGTACCTCCCAACAAGCCTCCATCCTTGAAGTCAATTACCGACTTCCATAAGTGAATTTCATGGAGTATCTGGTGACCTAGTCCAATGGAATGTGAGTTTCACTAGAGTGGCCCAAGATTGGGAAGTTGGCAGCTTTGCAGATTTTTTTAGACTCTTGTACTCCATGAGACTGGGCCCTCAAGGATCTGACATGTTGTGGTGGGTACCCACAGGAAAATGTACATTCTCGGTTCGCTCTTTCTATAAATCTCTCACACAATCACAGAACAATCACTTTCCATGGAGAAAGATTTGGAGAAATAAGGCACCTCCCAAAGCAGCATTTCTTGCTTGGACTTCTCTGGATAAGATTTTGACGATGGATGACTTAACGGAAACGTAGGGTAATTATAGTGGATTGGAGTTGTATGTGCAAAAAAAGTGGTGAGACTGTGGATCATCTTCTACTGCATTGTGAGGTTGGTAGAGAGTTATGGGAAGATGTATTCAAAAGGTTAGAGGTAACCTGGGTTGTGCCTACCACAGTGGTTGAGCTTTTGGCCAACTAGACAAATTTAGGCAGTATTCCACAAATCATAGTTGTGGAAAATGGTTCCTATTTGTATGTTGTGGTGTTTATGGTAGGAGCGTAATAACCAGACATTTGACGACAAGGAACACTCATTAGAGGAGCTTCGATTACTTTTTGTTAGAACTTTATTTCTATGGGCCAAAGCTGTAGATTTCAATGACCTTGATTTTCATGATTTTCTTGTTTCTATCTCTTCTTCCTAGATAGGTGTTACCTTTTGTATACCATCTTATGTACTTGGGTTATGCCTATGCTTATTAATACAATCGTTTACTTATAAATAAATAAAAAGACTAGACCTCAATTCACAACACATTTTCTTACTTATCAAATGTATTTTTTCTTAATATCTTTTTACTAAATAGACCAGACCTCAAAGTGCAAAGTTTCACATATTCACATGGTAACATAAAGCAAGTATTCACATGATTGTTTATTAGTTATAAAAAATAGACCAGACCTCAATTCACTGCGCATCTTCTCTATGTCATTCCGAAGCTTTTCAGTCTCATGTTGCAACAAAGAAAAATGGTGTCCCTGCATTATATGTTTCCAAGGGAAATTACCAACAAAATCATGCAGGGAATTTTTTTTTTTTTAATAAGTAAATCATGCAAGGAAACTTCAAAAAATTAGGAGGCATGTCCTCATAGAATGTTTAAAGGGGCGACAAGGCATGTCCTCAAGGTGGTTGCACCACCCTAATCCTTCTTCTCATAATTAGCATTTGAAAAGATTATTATATAAGAAGAAAATCAACTCAAAGGAAAAAGAATTTACTAAACTTTTTACCATGTCCTCGAGGAATGTTTAAAGGGGTGACAAGGACACTTATGTATATCTCTGACCATATCATGTTCATCTCATATCACAAAAGTGGAGCTTTGAGAGAGTTAGTAGATACTAAAGCCTATAAAATAGGCGAATCTACAGCATAGCATCCTCAGTGTTTCAACCACGTCTAAAAAGAAAAAGAAAAGCCACATGCATGGACTGTTAAGTGCTACAGAAAATTATTTCTATTTTAGAGGACATGGACTTCAACCCAATCTACAGCTTGACTGTAATATTCAGCGTTGAGCTAAAACCCGACAAACAAAGGAGAGGGTTTCGCTATGCTGTTTTCCCAGTTAAAGTAATCAAATGTTTCTTTTTGATAAGTAGCAATCAAATGTTATTTGAACCTGCAACATAAATCTAATCTTCTGTGTTTTTTTTTTTATAAGAATCTAATCCTCTCTGTTTGACCCACATCAGTGTTGTGATTCCAAAATCCGGCAGGAGAACCACTAGACTCATGATGTTACCTTCTGGCCAAGAGCCAAGAGACATAACAGATGCTTTCGAGAAACTATCATCCCTCAGAAAGCCTAAATGAAATGTGGATTGACATAATTATGGGTGATACAGCAGGATGCATACAATAGACACACAAAAATCTCAAGAACAAAGTTACAGAACTTTTTAAAGCTTATTTTGACGTGTCCAGCAATTAGTGTTTATATGCAGAGAACTTATGGTCGGTGTAAAATCTCTGATTAGAGACATCCAAAATCTTCAGCAGCTCATGACCAACATTTAACTTGTCCCAGAAAAGTGACGAAGAAAAGACAAGGCCAAGCTCTCCAATTGAAGGCTACAAGCTTAAATTCCCATCTAACTATTCAAAACAAGTCAATACCTGTGAGCTCTGGACTTCGGACTTGAATTTGGACAGATTGGATTCTTGAATCATTTCAATCTACAGAAACAAACAAACACGATGTAGGAAGTTTCAAAGTAATAGAAGGAAATATCGGAATAGAGATTGCACAAAATCTTTAAACTTAAATATGTCATTTCAAGCCATCTGAAATGAACTAAATTGACGAATGCAAAAACATGTAGATGAGTTAACCAACATAGATAAAGTACCTTCTGCATCTCTGCCTTTGAAACAAATGAATGAGACACATTTTCCAAGCTGTCGTTCAAAACTTCAGTTATGGCTGCTGTTATAGCCTCAGCCTGCTTTGACGGCACGCCTTGTCCCTCTAATCTCCTAACCTATAATAAGTATGTGACATATTTTCTAACAATCAAACATTATGACAAGAAATGAATGAACTGTCATCCAATACCATTTTCATTATTTTCAATATCGTAACTCTATTTTACAACCAAGAAAAATGCAAGATGGGGAAATAGAATCAATTATGCGTAGTTCAACAATTTGGCAAAAAAAAACCGATATTCCGGGAATGCAACTTCGGAAATCAAAGAGACTTTAATAGCACCAAAAAGAAGAGAGAGAGAGAGAGCAATGAAATTACTAGGGCTAATGTGTCAACGAGAAACAACCGCTTTCCATTCGATTTCACGAGCTCAGAAATATGCCTACAATCCAATTGCCTAACCAAAGCCAAAGAAGCCAAAAACGGATCGTACACTGACGTTGAAACCCCAAACCCATTAAATCTGCTTATCCGCAAATGCATTCTAGATTGCCCCCACCGCCTACAAGCTGCAGCAACGGCCATTCGATCCCGCAACAAATCACCAAATCGATCGAAAACAATTCAAATCCTAAAAAAGCCTACCAATTCCACCTTGGCAACGGAAATCTTCAAAAAAAAGGGATAGACTATAAGAATGAGATTTGCAGGAAAGTTATATGAAAAACAAAGAGCAAACACGTAAGATTCTAAAAAACAGATTTTATTCTTCATTTAACAACTTTTCTTGGAAACCATGCGGAGAATAAGAACGAAAGACGCGGAGAAACAAATGTATGCTTACATAGGGGACTATAAATTTGAATTTTGAAAGGAAATACCTCTACTCCTATCCAAGATCGAGAGAGAGACAGCCAAAAAGAGATTTTGTACCGGGGGAGGGGGGGGGGGATAGGCTTGTCCTCGGTCTGGAGGTTGACGACCAATCTTATCCTGGCCAGGAGAAGGATAAGTTTAATTGTAGACGAAAAGTTTAATTGATAGGAGAAGGAAAGCACAATATATTAAATTGATTATTGAGAAGTAGGAAAACAAAGAAACATACGAAAAGATATTGCTATAAACAATAAAGAAATAAAGGAAAAGCAATACAATATTAAGAGGAATGACCTGATGCAAGAGATTCTATATGCCAACTCAGAGTTTGAAGCTATTGAGACAAAGTCCAACTCAAGTACTAAGACCAAGTCTTCAGCAGCAAAATCACAAACACGTCTTCCACAAATCACAAGCCTTCAGGACTCTTCTGCAGATAACTCCAACAACAAGTCTTCCACAAATGCTGCTGCGAATAGATCAACTCAAAATGATTCATCACAAGTTTCAAATGTAAATTAAAATGTAACAGGTGACAATAAGAGGTAACAGATGATGATAAGATTAGATAACATCATTTGCTGTAAACTTGTAACATATTTCATTTATAAATAATCCTGTCGAGCTCCCAAATGCTTTCATGGGAAGCCAACTTCAGAAACTTTATAGAAGCAAACACAGTTTCTACAATTAAAAAAAAAAAAACTAACATACCTAATAGACATACCAATAACAGAAGAAAAGTTAAAATCAGCATCTGAAGCCATTATCTTCCCAATCCTGTTTCAGGTTCTATTGCACAGAAACAGGATTGACGACCATCCTAGCTTCAGGAATCGTAAGCATAATTATCTCCACTTATAAAAGGTTTTATAAGGACCTCTCTTGCTCAAGAAGCCATGCATTTGGATAATGCAGGCCAGACACTACACGACGAGCAGTACAGGAAATCTCAAACCTTTGTGACTAAAATATTACTCATTTCATTATCATCAAAGACAATATTGCAAACAATTATCTCTATCATGGGTGCATGCATGTTTTTAGGGAATTCAATCAGGTGGCAGCAGGCTAATTTGCTCAAATCAGTGTTCAAGGGATCAGTGGAGTTTTTCGATGGGCAAAATAATGCAAAATAATGGTAATTTTCAGAACTTGTTGGATTTCTGGGTATTTGTGATAGCCTCCAGTAAGAAAGTTTCATGTGCTAAATAATTACTCATTTCATTATCATCAAAGACAATATTGCAAACAATTATCTCTATCATGGGTGCATGCATGTTTTTAGGGAATTCAATCAGGTGGCAGCAGCCTAATTTGCTCAAATCAGTGTTCAAGGGATCAGTGGAGTTTTTTGATGGGCAAAATCATGGTAATTTTCAGAACTTGTTGGATTTCTGGGTATTTGTGATAGCCTCCAGTAAGAAAGTTTCATGTGCTATGATTTTTGGTACTCCATTAATTTGGATGCAACTCCGGTCGATGTAGAAATACTACTCCATGATTTCATGTTTTCAATATGCAATCATTTATAGCTTGATTAAAAAAATAATAATTGAATTATGTGTCCTCTCTTATTTGTGATGTTTTGTCCCCATCATGTCAAGATAATTAAGGAACAATAATTATATTCTACATGATTAATTCTTGAATTATATTATGACCACCATAAAAATATAATATACATACAAGCTTAAATGGGAAGACAAGCGGTCGGTAGAGCTGATTATTTCTAAAGAAAACAACATAATTAGTTGTTAAATTGTCACCTCATATTTCTATATTGTGACCTTTAAACTAAATTAGGGTACAAGGTGACACAAGCCAACTTAATTTTTGACATTTCACATGTCTTTTTGCTTCAAATTTAAAAGAAAAATAATAAGTTCATGCTATTATTTATTGTAAGACTTTACAATTTATAAGCATTATAATTTAATACATCAGATTGATCAAGAAGTCATTACATTTAGAACATGACGATAAGAGAAACCTTAATGATTAAAAGTGTATGAACCACATTAATTTGATGGAAAATCAAATAATTTAGTGATCCACAATTTCTTATATAATATGCAAAACATCATGACATATGATAAAGGGAATGAAACCTACCTACCTACTTCTTTATATATAGTCATTTTTATTATATATAATCATTCCATCATTCCAATATGCAGTACATGTGGCTCACTTGAGTCTTTTCTCAAACACCTTCCAGCCATTTAAACCCCTAAAAACCAGATCAACCCTGCACTTATATTAACCCCTAAAATTCTGTACTGGAACGGAAAAGAAATGAAACCAAGGAGGTGAGTATTAAGTCTGTTTCGATAAATGAAAAAAAAAGTACCCTTCATAAGAGAAAGCTTTGAAGAAACGTTAATATCTCTTATCAGCCACTCAAAAAGAAAAATACCAGAAAATTTGAGAAAACAGGCACATCATTAAATCATTTCCCATTACAGGAAAGGCAGAAAACTCTGTCTTTGATCTCTTGGATCCAAACAGAGAGACGGGCTGGCAAATTGAGAAAGTGAGAGATGCGTATGAATAGAGAGAAAAGAGAGATGGATAAGAGGGATAGATCGAGACTTACCTGAATGACGAAACTGCTACCGGCGATAGCCAAGGACTGCGGCGGCGCAAAGGGAGAGTGAGAGAACGAAGAAGAGCTGGCGAGAGAGAGAGACGTCGTAATTATTTGCTACCAAATCAAAGTCTCGGGAAAAATTCTGTCCCAAAAATTACAATTTGTTGCAGTGTGGTAATAGTATTAACAATTTAACAGCCATTGTTGATGTTTCTTGTAAACATAGAAGTTGAGTGGGGAAATGGATTAGCGTTGTCGCTTATTTCCAGGGAATTGCTTTTCGAAAAAACTTGTTTGACGCGGCCAATGCCCAATAGGAGAGGAAAAAGGCAAGCAATGTACGCCTCCTCACGTCAATTATATTTTTTTTTCTGTTTTTTTTTTTTTAAAGATCTTTTTTTTTCTAAGCCAATTATATAGTTGCAATCAAATATATATATATATATATATATATATATATATATATATATTATATCTCCTTATATTTAAAATACACTTTTATCACCCGATGAACAGTGAGATGAACAGTAACTTATTTTACGTTTTCTTCCTCCCCTCACATCCCTCTCTACCTCACAGCAAAATCACCACTTTCCCTTACGGACGTCCTTCTTTGCATCCCCACAGCAAATTCACCACACAAATCCCAAAATTACCAAACAAATCATAAAATTACCACACAAATTACAAATCAACAGATCTCATAAAGAGAGAAGGCAGGAGTTGGGGCTTCAGCTAGAGGAAAGGAGGAAGAGGAGGGGTCATCGGCGAAGAACGAGGCTACTGGTGGTGGTGCGGTGGCGTAGGGGTGGCTAACGACGGCGCTATGGGGAGAAACTCGCGCGTCGAGACCCATTTCGGGTTGCTCGCGTGCGACTGAGGGAGGACCTGCCAAGGGGTTTCGACAGCGGGGTTTGCTCGTCGGCGTGAGGGGAAGCCGGTGAGGTGGTCGGTTACGTCGCAGGGTGGCGCACGGCGGCATTGGGCTGCTTGAGGGAGGAGATCGGGTGAGAGAAAGAGGGAAGATGCGCGGGGAAGAGAGCAGCTGCCAAGGGACTTCGACGGTGGGGTTTGGTCGCCGGCGTGAGGGAAAGCCGGTGACGTGGTCGATGACACTGCATGGTGGCGCACGGCTGCTTGAGGGAGGAGATCACGTGAGAGAGAGGGAGGACGCGGCTGAGCGGAAGGAGAGAGAGGGAGAAAGCGAAAATGAGGGGAAAATGAAGGTTTTTGGAATTTAAATCCAACCCTTCATCATAAGTCTCCAAATTTGATCCAATGGTAAAAATTTAAATACTGATTTAAATTAATTTAAAATAGATAATTAATATATAAATATCATATCATAAATTATCAAATTTAATTTATAAAATATTAAAGTTTTTGGGATTTAAATCCAACCCTTCATCATAAGTCTCTAAATTTGATCCAATAATGAAAATTTAAATACTGATTTAAATTAATTTAAAATAGATAATTAACATATAAATATCATATCATAAATAAATTATCAAATTTAATTTATAAAATATTAATCTTTCATTATTAGATAAATGATAAAAGTTTGTTAAATAATTTAAGAAAAAATACAACTATATAGATAATTAGAGTTTTAACATAATTTAAATATGATAATATTATTAATTAATTAAATTAGGCTTACCCTACTGCTAGTATTATAATAAGCGCCTATCGCGCTTCTACAGTAATGAATAGTGAAATATTGTCCATCCATGTAAGTTCCGTATATGTTGTGTGGTTATTTTTTTATCCCTTTAATTTACTTTTTTTCTTTTATGTATGTTTAGAGTATTAGCATTAACTTCATCAAAGTCATCTTCAAAATTTGATAAAAAGTACATATTTTACATAAATCCAAAACTTCTATATCCATAACCCCACATTAAATTAGCCATTTGATTCATCAAAATAATAATATAATATTATTTTTTAATAATAATATTTTTTTCATTTTTTACAACTGCACTAACCATATATTAATTAATAATTTAATTTATACTTAAATTATTATTTCCCAACTAATTTTTTTCCTCAACCTAATTATCCAATAAACACATTTTTTTAATTCTTATTCTACCTAACAATCACATATATAATTTTTGAAACCAATAAACACATTTGTTTAAATGATTGTAAGAAAGCCTCTTGTTTTGTTTGTGATTCTTTTCATACAAATGACCTTTACTTGTTTCATCTAGACTGTAAAACATGGCCAAGTATCCGTATAAACTCAAGTATCAATCTTTTTTTTCTTTTTTTTTTATAAGTTAAACTCAAGTATCAATCAACCTGTCCAAGAATTAATTCAGCCATCACACAACCAGTATACCATATATCTATTGCAGTTGTGTACTCGGTGACACCAAAGATGAGCTCAGGAGCACGATGATATCTTGAACAGATGTAAGAAACGTTGGGTTCTCCTTTCACCTGATAAAATGCAAAAGGGGCTACTCTCAAAGCAAATAAAAAAGACGCAACCATCAATAGCAAGAGTGAAATGAAAAACTAACCAATACTTTTGCACTCCCAAAATCACAAAGTTTCAGCTGATGCGTATGGGGATTGACCTGAACAGTGACCAATTTCAAGTGTGGAAAATTGAAGGAAGAAAAACTGAAGGAAAAGAGATATCCTGAAATGAATATATTTAAAGGCACCAACAAATTCAACTCATTCTATTGCAAGAAAAATGCTCTCAGTTTGGGTGCTAAGAAAAATGCAAGAAAATACCCTCAAGCAGTGATTTTCTTGATTGGACAGTAATTTCTTCGACCCCTCAAGAGCAAGTTTACTCGAACGACATCACTAAGATTTCATCGTGCTCCTCAAGCGCGATTTAGATGGGGAATGGTGAGTTTATGAGATTGGGTTTAGCAAAACCTAAATCAAAAATGGAGAGAAGGGGAGAGAGGGAGTGTTGGGCTGTAGAGGGAAGAGAGAAAAATAGAGAAAGAGAAAGGGAAGAGAGAAAATGGAGAGGAAAATTTGAAAGGGAGAAATGAAACTTTTTTTTGGATTCATGGGTGAAAGAAATGGGAGAAAGGGACATGAGAGGAAGAAAGGAAAGAAACGAAATTACAGGCGAAAATAGAGAGAGCAATTGGAAGAAGTGATTTTGTAATAAAATAATAAGGATAGACAATGAATAGTGAGTCTTTAAATATGAAGATAAAAATAAATTTCATGTAGTTCAAAATTTGAGTTTTCATCTTTACCGAATCCAATACCAATGTTTTAAACCCCTAATTCATCAAATTTTAGAAATTCTTTCATTTTACCAAAACCGATGCCAGTGCTCTTATACGAGATTTGAAATGTTTAGGTTGAGATCAAAATTATACCAAAAATTGAAGGGTTCTTGTATTCGACAATTCTGTATAGTACTTTTAAAAATAAATTGTATAAAAGTGATTAAATTATGGGATTAAGAAATTTACTTATGTTCATTTATTTATATATGGTTTCCAAACAAAATATGTACAATTCAATTTACTTTAATCTCTGTGTTTCTCTTCTTCTTTTTTGTGTGCTAACAGTGTGTTTCTATGTTTCTCTCCCATTTTTTCAGTTTTTTTAGAGTTTTGGGTTTGCAGTTCATGATAATTTGCATTTTGTATGTCTTCGGTTAAACAAATTTATGGGTTTTATATTTTTTGGTTTGCATGTCATTGTTTTATTCTCTTTTTTATTTTTTGATTTAATTGATCTGATTTGGTGGTTTGTTTTTTATTACAAAAATAACAAAATCTGTTAAAAGCAACTTATAAGAAAAATTCTTTTAATTTTTCTACATATAGATTCTTTACCTTTTTTTTAATTATGCAAAGCTATTAAGTTTTTATTATGCATGAGTATTTACCATATATAAAGAATGTTGTAGCATAAGTTTCACAAAAAGAATGGATGATTCAACTTGTTTCAGACCCTGATCGACTCAGCACAAAAACTTCAATGTCCTCTAAATTGTTAGACTTGTATTAAACTTGTCCTAAACAAGTTTACTAAAACTATCAATATGATAAACTTGTATTAAACTATGGTATATTTTGAACTAATATTTTTGTTTTCTAATCTATGTAAACATGTAAGTATTATACTCCACTTAACTATTATTATTCAAAAATATTTGCTAGAAATTACCTTTTTTTTCCTATGCATTAAATTATTGATTGATCAATTTTTTATTAAAAATACATTATTTTTCTAAAAAAATCATTTTACCCAACTAGGCAAGCACGTTGCTCCTTTCCTAGTGTGTGTATATATATATATATATATATATATATATACACATATATATATATATATATATATATCTCTTTATATATATAAAGAGGCTATCAAACGGAAATTTCTTGTTTTAACGGTTTTTATTGTTTTTCTGTTAAAATTAACGTCGTTCATCTAAATCCGTCCGTGAACTAAGAAATTCCCATCTATCAGCAATCATAATTTTACATCACCATTGCACGAATAGAGAAAAGTCATTATAAAAGCAATTGCTCGAGCTATGCAACTGATCCTCGGGAATGAAAGAAAAACATATTTATATACTAACTGACAAGAGTAAATAGTATATTCATTATTAAACAGTAAAAAAGATTTTTAAAAAATTCAAAAAACTATGCATATTTCTTTCAACGGTTCATGCATCCTGCCGACATTGACATTAACTGGGTCCGCGTCCGTTCATTCTCATAAATTGCCATTATTTCTTCCGTCAGTTCATGCACCAACAATTATATTGATGTTGATGGCACGTCGTTTGGAAAACAGAGGCCGCTGCACATTAAAAAGATTAGATCTTGTGGGTTAGTCAATTACGGGGGGTTAGTCAATTACGAGAGGCTACCGCAGTTTTGCCACTACTGTGGTTTACTTGGGCATGGTGATCGGGACTATCTGCTATGGAATACAAATAAGAAGAAGTTTGAGGTGGAGGGTTTTCCTTATGGCCCTTGGTTACGGGTTGGAGGGCCTTTGGTTCGCAGTCACTTTAGAGGCGAGGTGAAACACAACATGATGGATGGGTCCATATCAGGGGAGGAGTTGCTGGGGGGACATGAAGGGTCTCCATCTCCGGTGTGGTCTTTGGTGGGAGTGCATTCGGTAACTCCTTCTTCTCCCGCGATTTCGGCTGCGGAACAGAATCCTCTGGGTGATAGTTTGCCGCTACTACGTGATCACATGGAGGTGGGCTTGAGGCCTCATGTTGACTTAAGTGGGCCACGTTTGGAGCCCGGCCCAGTACTTTCTAATGTTGCCCTACCCGACTGTGTATTGGGGGATATCTCTAATTCGCAAAGGGGTAAGGGGAAGTTGCAGACTCGGGGAGCTCGTGTGCAGCGTGGGGCTTCTCAGCGGGGAACGTCGGTTCCGTCCAAACAGAGCCATTGCCACGGTGCATCTCCTTCGCTTCCTTCGGTTTCTTTAAGTTCCCTCAAAAAATTAAAGTGTCTCGATGAAGGGGTATTGCTGGACGTTCCGATTATATCGGCGGAGGCTGAGGTGGAGGCTCAGCCCCGCCGGACGCCATGAAGCTTCTGAGTTGGAACTCCCGAGGGCTTGGGAACCCTCAGGGCGTTCGTGCACTCCGTGATCTGGTACGAAGAGAAGATCCCGACGTGGTCTTCGTTATGGAGACGCATTGTGATGTTCGTTGTATGGAAAGGCTTAAATTTCTGCTGAGTTTTTCTGGTTGTCTTGCTGTGCCTAGCACTGGACGAAGTGGGGGGCTCGGCCTTTTTTGGCGCCGTGAGGTAAATCTCATTCTTCGCTCTTTTTCCAAATTTCACTTTGATGCTAGTGTTTCAAACCCTGTTAATTCTATTACTTGGAGACTATCTGCCATATATGGTCAACCTGTTACTCACCTTAGACATCAAACATGGGATTTGTTGCGCCATCTGAAATCTCAGTCGAATGAGCCGTGGCTGGCTTTTGGTGACTTTAATGAAATAGTTTCTCATTCTGAGAAGCTGGGTGGACGGGTAAGGCCATTTCGGCAGATGTTTGACTTTCGGGATGCTTTGGATTATTGTCAATTGAAGAGTCTTGCTACACTGGGTTCTCATTTTACATGGAGCAATTTGAGGGAAGGGGGAGAACTAATACAAGAAAGACTGGATCGGTTTACTAGTACCATTGACTGGCTTGATCAATATCCTAGCTGGAGGATCAGAAATATTCATTTGTCAGTTTCTGATCACAGTTGTGTGCTTCTGAATACTTTGGATAGGGTTGGTTCTGGTTCTAGTCCTGTCCGTTTATTTAAATTTGAAGCTATGTGGGTAGGTACGAGGGGATGTGACACAACAATTGAGCAAATATGGGATATGTATCAAAATGCTCCGTTAGTTGAGACTCTGAAGCATTGTGGGGCTGGTCTACGAGATTGGAGTCGGGCCCATTTTGGTAATATCCAGAGAGACTTGGATGTTAAAAGGAGGAAGCTGGCTTCTCTTCAAGCCTCTCCCATACCTTCCCACCAAGCCTTGTGTGAGGTGAAGAAGGATATAAAATATCTGCTAGAAAAGGAGGAAATGATGTGGAGACAGATGTCCAAAGTACACTGGTTGGGAGCTGGCGACCAGAACACGAAGTTCTTTCATTTTAAAGCTTCTCAGCGCCGTCGTCGCAACAATATTAGTAGTCTTCAAGATGAATCTGGCCGAGTTTATGAAGGGTGTTCTTTGGGTCCTATGGTTACATATTATTTTGCTGATTTATTTAAGTCCACTAATCTCATTGATGTTGATGTTGTGTTGAGTAATGTACAACAGCGTGTTTCGGATTCTATGAATGCTGAGCTCGCCATGCCGTTCACTGATGTTGAGATAAGAAGTGCAGTTTTTCAGATGCAAGCTCACAAAGCCCCGGGTCCGGATGGGATGCCGCCATTATTTTTCCAGAAGTATTGGCATGTGGTGGGTGGAAAAGTGCTGGATACGGTGCGGCAGGTCTTAAATTCTGGTATTATGCCTACTGACTTGAACTTAACCCATATTGTGTTGATCCCGAAAAAAAGACAGCCTGTGTTTATTAAGGATTATAGGCCCATTAGTTTATGTAATGTGGTTTATAAAATCATTGCTAAGGTCTTAGCCAACCGGTTAAAGTTTGTGCTCTCTTCTGTCATATCACCATCTCAATGTGCTTTTATCACGGGACGTCTTATTACGGATAATGTTCTGGTGGCTTATGAGGTAGTAGATGCTATACAGAGGAGGAAAAGGGGCAAAACAGGTTGTATGTCGATTAAATTAGATATCAGCAAGGCTTATGATAGGGTGGAATGGGTGTTCTTATAGAAGATTTTGTCTAAGATGCACTTTGCTCCTAATTTTATTCAGCTTCTTATGATGTGTATTTCTACAGCCTCGTATAAGGTCCTTATTAATGGTTTACCTTCAGATTTAATTATCCCAACACGTGGACTAAGACAAGGGTGCCCACTTTCGCCATACCTCTTTGTTTTATGTGCCGAGCCTTTGTCTTCAATGTTACAGCAGGCTGAATCTAGTCATTTGATGAGAGGGGTTCGTGTTTGTAATAGAGCTCCATGGATTAGTCATTTATTCTTTGCTGATGATAGCATTGTTTTTTGTCGAGCTACAGTGGCAAAAAATGTACATTTGCGAGATATCTTGAATCTTTATGGGGTTGCCTCTAGACAATTGTTAAATATGGAGAAAACTGAGTTATTATTTAGCCGAAATGTGGATGGGGGAGTAAGGACTGCCATTCAGGAGCTTTGGGGAGTTAATTCTATCCAGTCTCATGAGAGATATCTTGGACTTCCCTCATTTGTTGGCAAGTCAAAACTTAGTACTTTTCGGGATATAAAAGACAAGGTATGGGCGAAGTTACAAGGCTGGAAAGAGAAACTTTTGTCACAAGCTGGTCGTGAAACCTTGATAAAAGCAGTTGTTCAAGCCATACCCACATATGCAATGAGTTGTTTTAAAATTCCTAAGGGTTTATGTAGTGAGTTAGAGGGAATGATTGCTCGGTTTTGGTGGGGGCAAAGGGAGCAAATGAGGAAGATTCATTGGATGAGCTGGCAACGATTGTGTCATTCTAAATTTTCTAGTGGGATGGGCTTTCGGGACTTGGAAGCTTTTAATTTGGCTCTCTTGGCAAAACAAGGATGGCGTTTGCAAACCCATTCTAATTCTCTGTTTTACTTTGTTTTCAAGGCTAAATATTTCTCACATTGTGATTTCTTATCTTCCTATATTGGCTCTAATCCTTCTTATGTGTGGCGAAGCATATATGAGTCCCAACCTATTATCCAGGCTGGTCATCTATGGCGCATTGCAAATGGTGAAAAAGTGAAGATTTGGAGGGATCATTGGCTGCCCAATTCCCTGAGCAGGAGAATAATCACAACCAGTAATCATCTCAATACTGATGCTCGTGTTAGTGATTTAATTGACATGTCTTTACCGATAAGGTGGAAAGCTGACTTGGTGCATCAGGTATTCCTTCCTTTTGAAGTTTGGGAGATTCTTAACATTCCTTTATTTTCTCATTGGCCTGCTGATAAAATGGTGTGGGGTTGCACGCGTAACGGGCAGTTTAGTGTGAAGTCTGCCTACCATTTAGTGCTTCAGCTGAGAAGTAATGCTGCTGCTGTAAGTAACTCCCTTGTAGGCCTGCATAAAGGGTTTTGGAAAAACATTTGGCATTTAAATCTCCCAAATAAAGTCAAGCATTTTTTGTGGAAAGCATGTACTAATGGCTTACCCACAAAAAATCAGTTGCACTATCGTAGAATAGTTGATTCTGATCTGTGTGAGTTATGCCATGTTGCTCATGAGGATGTGTATCACTCTCTTTGTAAATGTCCCAGCAGTGCAAGTGTGTGGGGGAAATATTTTGGCAAATATCTTCATATGTTGAATTCCTTTTTTCGGATTGACAACTTGGTTGAGGCTATTCTGGACTTACATGATCCCGATGCTATTTCTTGCTTTGCTATTGTTTCCTGGAGTGTTTGGAAGTTTAGGAATCTGAAGATTTTCCAGAATTCTTTAGAAACAGTCACTGATGTTGTGCAGGGGTGCTTTTCCTTTGTTGATTGTTTTCTATTGGTTCGGCAATGCATGCTAGTGGTACAGCCTGAAACTCGGTTGTGTTGGCAACCTCCTCCTTTCGGGCAGTTGAAGTTAAACTTTGACGGAGCAATCTTCTACCAGGAAGTCAGATCTAGCATGGGTGCTGTATTAAGGGATGATAAGGGAGGGCTGATTATGGCCATGTCTAGAATGGAAGAAGGTATCCTTTTGGTAGAGGATGTTGAAGTTATGGCAGCTTTACGGGCCCTTCAATTTGTTTCCCACTTGGGTATATCTCATTGATCTTGGAGGGAGATTCACTTGTTGTAGTTGAGGCCATTCAGTCAAACTCTATTGAAGAGTTTAGCTACAGTCCTATTATTAGGGAGATAAAATTGATGTTATCTCAATTCCAATCTTATGATGTTTTACATGTTGGACGGCAGGGAAATGAGATAGCACACAAATTGGCTAGGCATGCACGAGTGGTGGAGAGCACTCTTCAATGGTGGCACTACCCTCCAGATTTTATTAAAGCCAGTTTGGATGTTGATGCTGAACTTATCCTACGGGATTGATGTATTTGTTTGTTAAGTCTAGTTGTTAGTTTTGTGCTTTGTATTGCACTTACATTTTCTTCATAATGAATGAAGTTCTTTGGTTCTAAAAAAAAAAAGAAACTGAATTGGTTTAAGAAATTGACTATGCATTTTTTGGATATCAAAAAACCAATGCTGGGAAGTAATAAATTCACCCAACACAACTAAAAACATACAGACAAACTTAATGAATGGATAACCACAAACAATGATAAATCACATTCCATAACCATAACCTCTACCAAATTCTCCTCAAAATCAAAAACCCCACAAATTCCATAACCACAAACTCTACCAAATTCTCCTCAAAACCAAAAACCCCACAAATTCCATAACCACAAACTCCACCAAATTCTCCTAAAAAAAACGGTTAGACAACAATGAAAGAAACAGATTAAAAAAAATCTGTGTGATGGCATCATCAATTTCTCGGCAGCCAAATAGTCAACACAACCAACCACATACACAGCCAAAAACCCACCGCAGAGTATCTTCAAAAATCCACAATCGCAAACCACAAACAATCGATCAAGAAAATTGGTTGGACAACAATGAGAGAAACAGATTTTAAAAAAAAAATCCGTGTGAAATTGCTCATCGCTTTCTCGGCAACCAAGCAATCAACACAGTCAAAAAACCAATGTAGATTATCCTAAAAAATCCACAATCCCAAGTCTAAATGAATGGATCGATCAAGAAAAATGGTTGGACAGCAATGAGAGAAACAAACTAATTAAAAAAAAAAGTGTCAAAGCATCATTACTTTCTTGGCAGCCAAATAGTCAACACAACCAAAATAATACAGACAAATCAATGGCAACGCAAGAAAAAATGAGAAGCAATTTCCTCAAACAAAGCCCAAAATCATAAATCTAAACGAGAGTGACAAAAAAAAATGAAGTTAGTGAAAGCATTGCAAGCTTTATCAGCAACCAAACAGCGAAGACATCACCGACGCAGAGAGAGATTTGTAGGCTCTCCATCGCATACTTACCTTGATCATGGTGTCGGGAGGAAGAAAAATTAGAAGAGAGAAACAGAGAATGAGAGAGATATTCAAAGAAAAATACAAGAAAATGAGAGAAGAGAGAAACGGTAACGATTTTGAAAAAATCGAAATCGAACTTACAACAATTATCGATGGAGAGGGACTGTGATCGTTGGTGTTGCGAGGGAGGGGCCAACCGAGAGAGAAGAAGACGTGGGACGAAGGCCGAACCGAATGAGATGGAGATGTACAATCGTTCCCTATATGGGGAACGACTGTACACACCATAAACCTAAACCGGAAAATGGGGATTGGGATGGAGAGGGTTTTTCTTCAAAACCCTACAATTTTTCCTAAATTATAGGGATAGAGGAGATATGGGGAACCAATAAGGATGCTCTTAAGCCACCTTCAGGTTAGGGGCTAAACTATGTTCAGGGGAAAATTTTTCAAAGCCCTATTTAATACATAGGTTTTTTAATATGTCATCCGTATAAAGACAATTTGATCATCCAAAATTTTCAAAAATCTTACTTATCACTTAGTTTTCCAAATTCCTTTTATTTTCTCAATAATTTTTCGTACACTAATTATTAATAAAATCTCACATTCTTACACTAATTATTTTGTTATTTTTCACATCTCATAATAGTCAAGAAAAGTTATCGGTCTTTTTTTATAAGTTATTTGGTATTTGGTATATTTAGAACTTCATTTTTTTTATTTGTTGACACTTTTTTGTTCAAGTCTTCTACTATCTAGTTTATTTTTGTTGGTTTTGTTAACAACAATCGAGTTTTTTTTTTTTTTTTTGAGAAATAGATTGCATTCATTCATGAAAGCAAAGCTACAACTGTAACTAATAAATACATGAAAAAACCTAGATTACAAACCAACTACTCACGGTTGGGGCTCCACCAGCACATAAATTCCTTTGTGATAGTATGGTCTTAACTTCTAGAACTCTCTATAGACAAATTGTTTGAGAGACCACACTCTGTCCAAAGCAAAGATTTCAAACCCCACCCTCCAGAGGAGGAGATGATTTTCACTCTATGGACAAATTGTCTAAGAGACTATTTCTTTTTTATTATTAACCTAAAACAAAGGAAATAATAAAAAACGTAAATGAAACATGGAAAAATAGTGAAATACAGCTTGAAAAGCTGAAGATCCAAATTTTCAACCTTAGAGGAAATCAAATAAGCAAACACAGGGATTGTGGAGGCGCGTGAGAGACACACACCACCCTGGAAGTACAGCGGACAGTCGAGTCTGAAGAAACCGATAGCCCTGGTTTCATAAGTGCCGCACCTGGCGGCGGTAGAGCTCCCATTTCAGTGGATGTCACGCACAAACTTTGGACCGCACGTGTGGCTCACGCGATGCTCTGTTCGATGAGATTGTTCGTCCGTCTGAAGGATCGGTATCTTGGAAATCTTGCGGTGAGGCACCTGGTGGTCACCGGGCTCCGAAAAACAATAAATATGCATTTTGCCCTACTTTGAAAGAAAATACACAAAACCATAAAAAAGAAAAGAAACAACTAGAGGGAAGAGGGATGAGGGAGGAGCCAAAGCTCGAACCCCCTCCTCTGATCTGGTTTTTTGAGGAGGACTGCTCTAGAGAGAAAATGGAGAGAGCGAGAGGTGTGCTAGTGTTCACAATTGAGTTAATAATTAGTACTGAATGCAACATATATCCCATGATTATTCATATATATATAATAGAAGTTTTACAACGATATTCAACAACAAACTTTATTTTTTATTTTCTTAATTTTTATTCTTTATTTGTGATTTTATTATGGATTTATAGAACAATGTTAGTTTTTTCATTATTTAATTGATTTTGAGCAATTACAATATTGTTTTTTTTTTATTTCAAGTCTTTAAATAGATCTTTATTAATACACATATACTAATATAGAAGAAGACTACAAGAACTTGCATACCTTTATATTTATGTCCGTTGGGCCAATAAAAAATTCTGGTTCTCTCTTTTTTTTTTTTATACAGAAAAATAAATAAATAAATTTTGGTTCTACTTCTGCCTTAAGGTTCTAATTCTGGTCCCATGCCACGTGGCCACCACGGTACACTTTTTTTTTTTTTTAATTTTGTTAATTGTATCCTTTCTATTTTTTTCATTTTTATTCTCTTTTTTTTTTTTTGAAAAAGCAAAAGCCCTAATGATCATGGCTCGTGCCCATGAGGGTTGCCGTACAAATCTCCGAATGGGGTTGTGGTGGGTAGACGTGGCTACTCATGAACTTTTTGAAAAAAATTAATGTGTGAAAATTTTACATTAATACTCCTCTCTATGTTTAGAAGGAATAGTTATTCACATTGGAGAATAATTATTCCCATAAAATTTCTTTTCTTACAATCGTAACCAAACTAAAGAATAAGGGTATAATCGGTTCGGTTCGATTCGGTTTTGTATATATTTTAGATCCGAACCAATATACCGATTTTGAAAATTTAAGAACCAATATCAGACCGATTCACTATTGAAACTAGAACTTGTTATATTTTTAGTTTCGGTCAAGTTTGGTCCAGTTTTTCCAATTTTATGGATTATTTATATTAGTAATAATATGATGTTCACGTATACTAAATTATTAGTTTATTTATATTATAGTATAAATATATTATTTTATAATAATTAACACATACTAGTAAAATATTGAATTTAACTATAATCTATACAAGCTCTATACTTTTTATACGAGTATATAAGATCAAATGTGTAAAAACATATTTACAAAAAATATATATATTATAATTTTATGCCAAAAATGTATTTATCCTTGATATATATATATATATATATATATATATATATATATATATCAAAAGTAAGTTTATATTAATAACTTAATATTAATGTTTATGTTTAAGATTAAAATTTTGTGTTATGTTAATTTTATATTATAAGATTAAAGTTTATATGTTATATCAAATGTCATATTAATTTTATGTTATAAGATTAATAGACTTGAATAATAAGATTAGAATTTGATGTTATATTAATTAGCAATTTAACAATATAATATAAAAAATTATAAATAATATATATATATATATATCATCTGGTTCGGTTTAAACCGATTTTCAAAATATGAAAACCGGTGCTGCACCAATTTAGGATCGCTTTTGGTTCTTAAGAACTGGTACTGCACCGGACCGCTAACAAATTGGTTTGATCCGGTCATGCATTGATTAAATTGAATTTAACAAAGTTGAAAACAAAAATCACGACGGATCTCGGACTCTAGCTTTGCGGTCTAGAACTTCGCTCACACTGCTAATAATAGTTGCACAAACTGGGTTTGGATCAAAACCACCATCAATATCAGTCGTTGGTTTCCTCCATCTATGGAAGATGAATTCAAGGGAAAAAAAAGTAATAAAAAGAAAACAGGTCCAACCGAGTGCGTTTCAACCCACCCCACAATCCTTTCCTCATTCTTTAGCACTAAAGTGATACCATTCCATTGCTTCACATGAGGAAGTAAAATGATCTGCAACATTATCAATATCTCACAACTCATAACGAGTTAACTTATTTGTAGCATAGATAAAACACTCACGCCCTCCTCCCCAACCAGGCGCAACAGCGTAAATACAGTAGATAACTTCACAAGGGCTTGGGGACTGGGCACTTCTGGAATAATAGTTTAGACCCCTTCCTAGCAGTCACCTTTTTCGTGTTGGAATGCAAGGATGATGTAATGATGCACTGCAAAGTGAGTAGGACAACTTTGGGATAAAGCTAATTCTAGATAGTTTGCTATTTTTGGTTCTCTATTCATATTTCATGAGCCAACCATCTTACTTTGGTGGCTTTCGGTAAGGGTATACAATGTCATCAACAGTCTCCTTTATGGAGTTCCCCACTCTTCGAATGTTCCTGGTCACCTCGGAGGCAACCAAATTTGCATTCCTTGTAAACCTGCAGTTTAGAATTAAAAGTAGATAAGCCATATTCACCAACCATCTAAACATGTTTCAGAAGATAAATGGGCCCCAGTTCATATTGATACTACTCAAAAGTTGAATTAAATGTTTGCCTGCTAAGGAAATCATCCCCAACGGAAAGTGGTGGTTTGTGTCGTCGAGGCTGAGGTAATTCAGAAAAAAGAACCCTAAGGATCAAAATGATTAATAATAAACTAGAATGTAAACATGTTGAATTATACAAACACTGACGAATTTCCCAAAACGATGCAAATCTTTGTGCATGAAAATTTCCAGTGCAAGAAAGTGGACCTAAAACAATAGTTCATAAACATTCTGTAACAGCAAAGAGAGTTTTTGTTTTCGTTGTTGTTGCTGCTTATTACAAACAGATAGTAAACTTCCACATAAAATGATATGTATCATGTTTCCTGCTAGTTAATGAATCATATCGGAAACAAAGAGAGCGAGCCTCAAAAAGTAAATAAGGCTGTATCAGCAGTAGTGACTACCTTGCCACTGTATATGCACACAACACGGTCATCCAAATGTCTTGCT